>JAWWEN010025056.1:0-17368 GCA_035582955.1 Sycophila texana | reverse complement strand
TTCGCAAAACGTCATTTACATGTTATGGATTTATTATAAAAGGCATCTTTCCACCTTCTTTCTTCTCATTTGTCGACATTTGAAAAAGCATGGTATAATATTTTTATGCAAAATTATATTATGTACTACTTTATCGAACGAATCTTAATAAATTATTGGATTGAGACAAGAGTTTTTTTTTAATTAAGGTTTTTAGTCTTGAGATTAAATGAATGGTACTTATATTATGTAAATTACATTTAAATAAACATATCGACTCAATTCAAAGTTTTGAGAATCAACTTTAATTAATTTGAATGAAAATATTCCAACATTATTTCGTAGATCAAAAAGACGGAGAACCTGCTGCTGTTAGAACTTTAAATCGCAGTTTTCATACGAATGACTTAAATATCATAATTTTCTAAAATTTGTAATGGTTAAATTAAAAAAAAAAGCTTATTTCTATAAAGGAATAGAAAAAATGTGATTCAAAGGTGATGTCACCATGACTTATTCAAAAGTAATTCACGATAATGAGGCATGAATAAACCCCCGGGTCTCCGTTCGAGCGGTCGTCACAATAAATTTGCTTATCCGTCGGACGCGCCCGCTCTCGCGGCCAACTTTCCCGGAGGCGCATAAAACAATAACGACACACCGCGGGATCCTTCCGAGTTGCGACGCGCCTCGAGGTCGGCGAAAAGTGTCGGGCGATATGACGTGCTTCGCGCGCAAGAAAAAGGCAATAGGTCACGTATCGGCCGGCGTCGAGTGCCCCGACGCTCGCTCCTTACGCTCGCCTCGCGAACTAATAAAAATACGCGGAAGTGTTCGCCGACACTTCGGCGCTCCTTTTCCTACTTGCTCGGAGACTCAAAACTTGCGGAGAATTACTTTTCAGCGGTGTATACGTCGATTGAGGCCTTCATTCCTCACTCGAGGATAAAAAAGAAGGTGCACACAGGTAGGATTCTATCCAAAGTCGTTTGGGACGAATTAAAGGGGGTATGAATTAAAGAGCAATGGAGGAATATAATGATAAATGCGGTTGAAAAATGCGTGCGGTCCATTAACGAGTCGTTTTTTTTTTGGTCAATTAACGGGTCATATCGCAGGGACAGGGAGCTCGGGACTATCCCTTGAAAAATTCATAACGCTTAATACCGTTGAAACAAAATTGGAGGGCCATTAATTATTAAAGAATTTCAGGAATGCGCGGGGGGCGTTCGCAAAATATTAAAATTTTAATTAAAAGCGACGAAAAGAAAATTGAAGCCGCGCCCCGCGCGTTCTTTTAAATTAAAAAGCCGCGCGCATATTATAACCCGCAGCCTATCAATTTCGTTTCCCCTCACTGATATCACAATCCTCTTTACCCTCGTCCGGCTCGTTTAATTTTACCGATACATTTCCATCGAATAAAAAAAAAAGACAACAGTCGCTCTCCTCAAAAAAAAAAGCTACGCGCTGAATCTGAATCTGCGTTCAACGCCGTAAAACGACGAAGGGAGAAATAAAGGAGCGTGGAGAAAGGCCGACTGGGCGCGCTACGCGCAACAGCGGGAGCGGCGTGCGCGGCCCTCGCGTGACTGGACGTCGTCGTCTCCGCGACTGCACACACCACTCCCCGACTCCGGCCGTGAATCAATAGGTGCCGGCGACGCGCGTACATTCAACCGTTCCTTTCGACGGCGACGTCACGCGGCCCGTCGGCGGCCAGCCTCGCCTCCTTTAAATATTAACTCGAGGGACCGAAAAATCCAGGGGGGGGGGAGAGGACCTAGCGATCATCGCCGACGATTCCTCGGGGGAGGTCCTCTCTTATTCTTTTTCTTTTTTTTTCTTTTTTCATCAAGATTTCATCGGCCGACTCGATCGCGATTTCTTTTCCGACAAGCTTCGGTGATGTTGCGCTCGTTCCACGGACGTATATCGAGCGAGTCCTCGCGGCGAATCGATGAGCCTGGAGAATCGGAAAAGTCGTTGCGGCGGCGCTTCGTGCGTTTCGGCTGCGCAAGATGTAGGCTCACATTAAAAGGAATATCTTTTCTTCTTGCGGAGTTGGATAGTTTACCGCTGAAACTTGGCGCGTGTAACGACGTATTACTCTGTAAAGGGAAAACATTTTTGCTGGCGGAGCGTCCGGTATCGATTTTCAATACCCCCTGCGCCCAAGTCTCCGAGTGCCCTGCCGAACTTCGAGGCCAATTCCGAGGCGAAGTTATACGTAGTTTCGAAATCGTAACTTCGTTAAAAAAAAAAAAAAAAAAGAAAAAAGAAAGAGGGAAAAGAGTTGAAAAGGCGCGCTCGGGACTTTCCGACCTCCATGCACCTCCTTTGCAACACAAATAGCGAAAAGAAATAGGCGCATTACGTAACGGTGGGGGAAGCGGACGTCGATTGTTCCGAATGCGAAACGCCAGACGTACTCGAGGCAAATCCGGGCTCTCGACTCCGGAGCAAAGGGCGGTGGAGAGGAGACTCGACCAAGAATGGAGAAAGAAGCGTAAAAAGTGAAAGGTTTGTTAAAGGGTCAGATTTGGGTTTTTCCCGCTTAACAAGAAACTCTCGTGCGGTTCACCCGTAAAACCCCTGGCTGGAGGGAGAAAACGTCGAGCGTCGGATGCTCTTTTATTCCGCGCGCTCTGTGGCCAATTATGTCGTACACAGAACCGGACATTAGTGAGATATCAAAACATTTGATCCTCTTAGCAGTGAGCAGCCATTAGACTTTGTAAGGAATTTTGTAGCCTCTTCTATACAGCGCCGACGCTAAACCTTGTACACGCGAGGTTGATGAGTCGTGGTTAGCTACGTTCCGAGAAGCCCTTCCCTCCTTTAACGTCGCGACGAGCTATATTGCGAAAGCCCGTGCGAGGAAGTGAGGAAAATGTTAAAAGACTTCCGCAAGTCTAGTTTCGTGCAATTTCTGAAGCAAAGTAACCTCTAAGTAAATTGATTCTTTGATCGAAATGAAAGATAGAACTTTTCGATTTAATATCTTTTAATTAACTAGTATTATATATGTATCCTTAGCAGATTAAATTGATTAAAAATAAGTCAAACGGAATACTTACAGTTATGAAATGGTTATTTACGATTTAATCAAATAAATTTACATTTATATGTTCAGAACAAAAATTTGGTTTTTAATTTACTGATTTATTCATCGAGTGTAAAAATAATCGTACAGAATGAAATATAAAGTAAGGCCTGCTCTTGTTTAAAAGAACAGAGATGCCTCTAAGTTTAATTATTTCGACAAAATAAAAATCCTACATAAATTAATATATGAACAGATTTTCCCCTTTAACTGTGTTCAAAAGACCCGTACATGATGCCGGACATTAATTACCCCGAAAAATGAGGTCTGCTCTGCTCGGGACGACACTCAAGTACTAGCAGCAGTGTTTTGACCACTTAAGTATCACCACCCACTCTATAAGTTCGCCGACGAAACGTTGAGCAGCGCGCGTCAGGCTCAAGGTCGTCGATGTGTCGCCGGCAGATACAGTAAACAGAGAAAAGAGGACCCGGGAGGGCACTTTCCAATTAGGAATTGCTCTCCGCCATGCCCGAACTGTCTAGCGCCGGGCAAACTCGATCGAAGCAATCTGTGCATTTCATTAGTCGAGATTCGCCCCCACCCCCTCTCTTCGCATCGATTAACCCCGCGAGCTTTTCGAAAGCGAAAATAGCCGCCTGCAAGGCTACATAATCGCGTGGCCAGTCCGCTGCCCGCGGAGCAATTGCGACCTAACGAGTGCGCGAGTTGCGTTTTTTCACCCCGAGCAGTCTACCCGCGTGATTTAACCCGCGAAACTCCAGCAGCCTTCTCGTTAGGGATAACGAGGGGATTTCTTCTTCGAGGAAGATTCCAGTCCACCTCGACTTCGGCTCGTGGTAAAAACGCTGCGGAGGAAAGAAGAGACACGCACTTTCCTATACGAGCGATCGGCCGCGTCTCGCCACCGGCCGCGAAAATAGTTGCCGGGGCTGATTCACCGGTTCGAAATAATCGATCGCGAAATTTTCCGCGAAGCGAAGGGAAGATTTGGCGCGGACAATGCGTGTCTGGTGCGAGCGCACACGTCCCACGGCGGTACACACGCGGAAAATTCGCAGGTCCGCGTAGTAGCAGTCGCTTTAAAGGATCTAAATGCGTCCGACTAAATTTAATCGCGACACGCGCGGCCTAACTGGGTTACCCGGTTCGCCGAGTTTCGTCTTTTCCCACCCGACCCTTGCGTTCGCACCTCGAAGAAAAAAACAAGAGAAAGATTTCCGCAGGGCTGCGTGCGTACTGATACTTT
The DNA here is from genome assembly GCA_035582955.1 of Sycophila texana. Taxonomy (NCBI): domain Eukaryota; kingdom Metazoa; phylum Arthropoda; class Insecta; order Hymenoptera; family Eurytomidae; genus Sycophila; species Sycophila texana. The sequence goes on along the minus strand of JAWWEN010025056.1, from coordinate 13,073 downwards.
TGTGGCGAGCGGAAGAGGCTCGACGTCTTGGGTGATTGTATTATATTATTTAATTGCTGGAGGGATCGAAGAGGTTCTGCGTTGATTGGAGGCGAGAGAGGCTTTTACGGGCGATCAAGCGGAATTTTGACAAAGGGCTTTTTGTTAAACAAAATGTAGCTGCGTTTGGCAAGTAAATTTCGCGGGACGATCCAATTTAAAGTTTGAAGCTGCGTTTGGTATTTGCGCTCATGGTGCTTGTCGAGAAGCCGCGCCACTCCAATCGGTGGAAAAAAAAAAGAAAGACGAAAGTGTCTATAAATAGGTGAATACGCTGTAACAACATCGTTAACCGAGTAAGAGCTCGCTAAATGTATACATTGGGCAAATTAAGAATTTAAAGTGGAACTTCGCTAAACTAAATTTAAAGTTTGCGCGGGTCTACGTGAAAAACGTGTAATGAAACGCTTAAGCGGCAAGTTGGTGGGAAAGAGGCAACTTCTTTTATTTTTCGAAAAATTCTCTACTCAGTGTTCAAGACGAGTACAGACACTGTCCGTTTCGTGTAACGACAAATTACCTCGCAAATTACTTTTAAAGTGATTAATTATCAATTTGTGAATGAATAATTATCAATTTATCGTCGAAGTGTATATTCTTTAAAATTAACGATTATAATCATTACTGAAATCCGTGATTATTATATTAATTGCTATTAGTTTATTTAAATAATCTATTGTCATCAATATGGTATTAAGAAATTAGATCGAATAAATTTGCGTGAATATCTTAATGTTATATATTTTATTCACTGATGTTTATAAAATTTTCAAATTATGTCAATTACGATTCGCAAATCAGGAGAACAGAATAATTAGCTTTGATCAATACAACTTGCCAAATTCTATTTAAATTGGAGAATCAATTCCTCTACTTTTTATAAGCCAATTATTCAGGCGTCAATTACTGCAAACGTCAATTAACTCCTCTGCAATAATTATTAGTTTGAATCATTTATACCTTAGATGAAATTTAAGAGTTATAAAAGAGGAGCGACTAAACGATTTGGAAGATAATGAAACTTAGAGACAGAAAACTTTTCGACTGTTAATGCCAGTTACATAATTATTGCACAACTGTTACGGTTTACAACGCGGAATCAAATTTAATCCTGAAATAGTAGAAAGAAAATGCTGAAATGTATGTAGGTTAATGGGTTAAGTAGGTACAAGCATATCGTAACGAAAGAAGCTGAAATAATTAAACTGAGATTTTCTCGCTCGCGCGGCAATGACGTCCTTCTGAAGTAAAATCTTCCGTATAAACATTTATTGCTTCTTTATTGTATCTGTCGCTCTGTGAATAATAAAGGGAAATCGTCTTTTAATAAATCCGCGTCCAAAACTGTACTTCACGGAATTAAACTTAATCGATCCCATGAATATGGAACAATTAACAATTTCAAATCGACGATAATAAGGCAGATATGCGCCTTACTTATGAATCGAACTTACATACGCGAGTTTCCTTAACAATCCCCCGAAGCTTGTTCCACGACCTCACCTTATAGTTTTTCCACTTTCGAACGGTGCGCTTATCGGGGCATGCAAATAAATACATGCACACCCACTCGCTTCCAGTAAAAACCGCGGACAAATAGTCCGAGATAGCCGTGGGGACAAAAAATAACTCGACACGCTCGACGAGTGAATTACGCAGTCGGAGATAGGAAAATCGAGGATGGCGACGAGGAATAAAGGTCGCTTTTCATTTCGCTGGGCGATTTTTTTTTTTTATAAATATATATTGCGCGGGATTTTGTTGAGGTAATTCACGAACCCACTTAAGCGAGACGCCGCGACGCCGGGGAGTTTGGCCGGCAGTCCGTGCTGGCCGCAACGCTGCATTATGAATTCGATGCGGGATTTCGCGGACTCAATTTACCGGCGCGCTTAATCGGCCGCGAGTCCGAGCGTTTCGCTTTTATTTCCCTGGAACGGCGGGACAGTCGCGCGGGCGCGTCCTTTCGGTTCATTTGGCTAATCGAGCTCGTTCGTGAATTAGGTGAAGTTTTCTTTTTATTTGACCTCGCTTAGTCTCAGTAAAGTCCCGGTAATTCAGTTTTACTAAATATGTATATGGATAATTAATGTTTATAACTTGAATTAGTATTGTATTTGAACGATTAAATGTAAAGCGTGAGGATGAAAAATTATCCTGTAAGACCCTAAGCTATTTGTTTATATAAGATATGGAAATCTATTGTTAAATTCATTATCACTTTCTATCATAATATAAATATTTTTCGTAAATTGCGAGTAACACACAGTAACTACTGTACTTTGTTAATAGCTTTTCTGCGAAGTCTTTTTGCTATTGTTTCCTAATTTAAAAAATTACATTATATATTTATTCACGTGCAATAAGAGGGGTACTTACAAAATATTATTATTAAATACACATTTGTAGTCTAAATTCCCATAGTATTTAAAGATAATCTCAATGAACTTATTACAAGTGCAGATTGTTATCAGTTCCGAAAACAGTCATAACATTGCTCGTATATAGTAATTATAGCGACACTGACATTTTGTACATCCAGTTAGTCGAGTGATCACAATCGAAAACATCGAACTCCGCGTGAAGTGACGGCCAACATCTGTCGTGAAAAAGCGAAGTAACATTTTTTTACAACTTTTTAAACTACCCTCTCAGACTTCCCAAGCTCCATACAAGAAAACGACTTCCGTCCATTACTTTCTCATTTTCCTAATTAAACTCGCTTAAACCCAGTCATTTCGAAATCTCCCCCTTACAAGCGGTAAAAGCGCTTAAAATAAAAATAAAATAAATAACAAAAAAATCGAAGACATCAGGGGAAAAAAGATTCGAAATAAAATTTGACCTCTTTAAAGCGTCGGGAAAGTTTGGAAAAAAAAAGCAAAAGAAAATAAATTCAAACTCACCCGGGCACAATGAGTGTGCTTCAGCACGAACACGGCTGACCTATTAGGCCGCGTATCTACCGCGCAGATAGACTTTTCCATTTTATTTCCCAAACTCGCAAACTGCACCTTTTTAACTTGTCAATCGGATAAGGCGGTAGGCCAGGAGGCCGCGCGCCTCGCGGCCGCCTAAAATACGAATTTCCGAGCGAGATCAAAAGTCGAGATCGGACCCCGATGAGGACTCGATTTCACGCGCGCGACCGCGTCATTATCTCGCTTCTCCGCGCAGCGATGCAGAGACTGACGCACCCGCGCGCACTTTAGGTGGTAGAAAGAGCAAGCGGCAGAGGAAATTGTATGGATCGGGCGAGAGACAGAGCAAGGAATTTGATCAACGGCTCGTTAATCGGCCGCCAGTCTATAGCTTCTCGCGCCGGTCCGTAACTGCGTGATGCCGGCGAGTCCTTTAGCTTGATCGACATCGGTTTTTTTTTCTAACGGTGATTTTCTTACTTTAGATTAATTAATATCTTTTTTTGCATTATTTTGAAAATGACTTATTTTTTTCTTCAATAGAGAAAGCCTGATGAAGTATAAGGGTCGATTGAAATGAGACGCGCGGCTTGTCTCGCGGCATTCGTCTGTTACTACTTACCAGTCTATAAGTAGTAGAATTGCGTTCCTTTCACAGCTTCCTTTAAAATAATTTCCTTGGATTACGAGTGGCTCGAGGGTTGAATTTGTTCTTTATCAATGACATTTCATATGCTAATTGGTATATAGTGCACTATTGCCACGCGGTACTCGTCTGTTACTACTTACCAGTGTATAAGGCTGTAAGATTCCGTTCCTTTGAAAGCTTCCTTTAATTTATTTAGATTACGAGTGGTACGAGGCTTGAATTTGTTCTTTATCAATGACATTTCGTATATTAATTGGTATATAATGCAATATTTGCAGACTCCACCTACTGTTTTATTAACAGTATTTTTTTCAATTTATTAAGTACAATTAGTCATCGCGTGCTAATTGATCGTGCTGAAACTAAAATAATTAGATTGAAAAATTAAAGAGAAACTTTAATTGATCGTCTCGGCAGAAACTGTGTTCAACTGTGACCTGCAATTGAGAGTGAAACAAAAAGAGAGTTTTATCATTCCCCTTTATTGTATAATCTCACTCCAGGAATTTTTTCGAGCGATTTCATTAATACTTCCCGCCGAGTCGTAAGAAAGCTGGCAAACCTCCGGCGGCATCCCCAGGAGCGTTCCGCGCGGAAACTTCCGAACGGCGGCCGCTCGGGGGTAAAGATGACGCACGAGCGCCGGGAGTCAAGCTCCCTCTCTCTCTCTCTCGTTCATCCCCTGCCTCCCTTTCTCTCTCTCTCTCTCGCTCAGTATCTCCCCTCTCTCACCCTCGCGCGCGCTCAGCACCCGGTCAGAAAGAGAAAGTGCGCGGCGAACTTGGTCGACCGGTTTTTCGGCGCGCACATACGCTCGCACCGCCACGGAGCGCATCGCGCATGCATGCTGATTGCAAGCGAAAAAGAAAGAGAGCGAGTGCATGTACACACGGCCCCCGGGGGGGTCTCCGTCTTTCTCTCTCTCTCCGTCCCTCCCACGGCCGAGTAGGAACGAGGCCAGGTGAGGTTAGAGCCGAACCTTGGCTCGGGTTGTAACGATCGCCCTAATCTCCCTCCCTCCCTCTCCCTGTCTTTCTCTCTCTCCCGTCTGTGCACGCGCGCACGCCCGCCTCCCCCACCACACCCTCGTCCCTTTTCCTCCCCTCGACCCTCCTCCTCCGCCGCCGCCGCCGCCTCCTCGTCGCTCACATACACACCTACACTCACGCGTGCGGGAGCGAGAGCGTCGCGCACGTGCCTGTCATTCTTCTGCCTTTTAGCATTTTTATTACAAAATATTCATCATTTCCCCGCAAGCCGCGCGGCGATATTGAATTTCATTGTTTCGTGGAATTTCCGCTGCGCCGCTTTTTGATTAAGGTCGATCCTCCGGCCGCCCGCTCCTCCGGGCCCGCGAGCATTGCGTGAGGTCGACCCCCTTCTTCGCACCGGTGATTGATTCGCCGGTTTCTCGCCGCGCGCGCTGCGATCTCTCTGTTTATACTGCCGGGGTGTTTCGCCCCCGTCGCCTTACAGTACACTCTTTGCCCGCCGCGCAAATTAACCCGGGGGGAGGAGGCGCGAGAACGAACAAACGACCTGGCCGCGGGGGCCTGATTAGATGGATTTCGACGATGATTGCGGGCTTTCCTTCTTCAGCCGCGAGGAAAATGCGGAGAGCCACGGATCTAACGAGCCGTTCTTTCCTTCCTTCTCTTTTTTTTTTTTTTTTTTTTTTTTTTTTTTAATTCAAGTCGATGTTTCTTAATTATCCTCAATTAAGGTGGGGTTAAATTGCTTCGCAGCCGGGGCGAAAGAAAGGCCGGCCCTCCCCCTCGTATCGGCCGCATCCAGGCAGGAGCTTAACAAGTCCCGCGCACGCGATGCGAATTGAATTGTCATGTTCGCTCTTTTGAGAAATGCGTCCCCCGGGTAATTAACGTTGCATCGCGCGCCCCGCGCTTTCCACGTTAATCAGAGCGCATAAATCAGCCGCGGCGGCCGGGCCTCGCTTTTTCCTCAGCGCGCGCGAAAATCCTCGACCCGACCGAGGCGCGCCGCTAAAAGAAGACGTTCCTGTGTCGATCGATCGCTCCTCGTATATATACACCGCTGCAGCTAGCGGTGTATATAACTCTCGCGGCGATCGGGATGCACCTGGGTAAACGGCGAGACTCGTGGGAGAAGTATAAGCGAAATAATTTTCGACGAAGCGGAATCGGTCGCGATATTAAGCGTCGTATCTTATCGGCGATAAAGTTGGCGCAATTTCTTTTTCGCTGGCCAATAAAAGCTCGAACGGGCGACGCGTGCGGCATCTCCGGACAACGGACAGCTGCTCCGCGCTGGCGTGGCCCTTTCCACCTCCTCGCCTTCGGTTATCTTGACATTGGCTACCCGTATACTGGAGTTTACGTTATCGTTCGCGCCTCGTGGCGATCGTGACGCGATAAATCAAGTCGAGCGACGCTATAAGTGATTGTTGTCTTCGATCTGCGAGCGCGACGTAACGTCCGTCCCCGCTAATGCGTCCGCCGTCCGGAATTATATTAAGAGATAAAACCCGTCTGGGCTTCGATGTGCACCGATCAGGTCGGCGATTTAAATGAGCCACGCGGCGTTTAGTCAAAAAATCCCGTACTTTATTTTTGTTAGAACTTAAAGACCGATAAGTTTTTATCGGCGAGGTCGCGCGTGGATGGAGCAAACACTGGATCTTTCATCAGAGTGAACGGGAGTTTCTTAATTGGAGAATATTTTTTTGTCGAATGCAAAATAAGTTGTTTGTTTATAAATATTTTTGGAAAAAAATGTTGTTTAAGGTATTCCAATTTTCGTGAAAACCACGCCGACGCTGCCTAAAACACGACGAAGGAATTCCGTTCGATGGAAATTCCACAGTAAAATGTGGCTCTTAATTGCTGACCTAATACGATTCCTTAATGCGAATGGAAAGTAAAATGAAGCACTCCTCGGAAAAGTTCCTTAGTTCCTTAATAAATTGTGAACTAAGCGAGATATCACTGCACTCCTTCTTCTACTTAATAATACTAGGAAAAAACCAACGAGATACGCGCTCTTAATTTTTTAATGATCGAGCTTTTAATAAACTTCAATAAAATATCACCGCGTATCTTCAGTTACAGAATGCGAAAATAAATGAAAGCGTCGTTTACTAAGTATATACTAACAAATTTGCTTAAAATACTTTTCTAAAATAGAGTAGAATAATAATTAGAAAAAAATAGTATATTTTATTTTGGCGTAATTTAACCGGAGTAATGTTTCCATCAACCAATCAAATCAATCAAATCTTTTTTTCAAATGCTTCACCGTGTCCCGCGATCGTTTTTTTTTTCTTTTTTTAAGAGAGGATGGACAGTGAAATATTGGTTCTCGAAGGTACAATATTTTGCTCAAAAGAGAATGTGCCATGTGAAGAATCGTTTTAAGTTTATCCGCGGGAGATAAATGACGAAAAAATTGTTCTAAATGCAGTTTTTCGTCGCGAATCGTCCCCAAAAGGCATCCTCCACTCGATCCGTCGCGCCGATGCAATCGACCACACCTGCGTCGGCGAAATCGCGCAATTTATCTGCAAGGCGCGCGCAATTTTCATCAGCATCTCAGAGACCTTTATCTCTCGTGCGTCACTGCACGGCGCGCGATAATATCTGTCAGCAAGGCTCCCTTTTTTTCCTTTATTTTTTTGCAAAATTTTAGCCGTTCTCCGACGGACTCACGCGCGTCACCGTCCTCTTGTTATTGGACGGAAGGTGCCGAGGTGTTCCTTTTGGATTGGCTCTCGAGAGTTTCGACATTTCTTATTTATTGCCTCGATAATAATGAGGCGCGTCGGTGTAGTTTCGACCGGATTTAACCGAAGCGCCTTATCACGTTTACTCCACTTTCGCTCGCCGACGCCCTGAAGAAACTAGACTCCGCGATTCTCGACGCGCACTCCTTTTTTATTGTATTTTTAATCGACAGAAACGTTTATTTTTTAAAGGTCGTTGGTTTTTCTTTTCTCGGAGCGCTAGAAGAGTTCGTTAAATCGGCCCACGAGACGTAATTGAGTTGCGACTAGCTTTTCAATTAGCACTCAGTTAAAAGCGTTAAAAAAAAAAAAATGTTAAACTTGGGAGTTCGTTAAGTGTTGTGCTCGAGTGCAACTATTTAATGGTATCGTGAAGTTTCTTCTAAACCGATGTGAAACTTTATGAATGGCCCTTTTCAGCCGCTTTGATTTATTTATTTTTCCGTAACTTTGCAACACTTTCGTGTGTATTAAATGGGAGTGACTTGCCGGTGATCCTAATCACCTTCCTTTCATTTCACGCGGACTTTATTTATGACAGTCTCTCGAACTCTTTGAAAAATTTACCTCTCACCTCGCGTACCGTACGATGCACCGCCGGAATAAATTATTATCGTCCTATCTGTACAGGACGTCCATTAAAAATCCACTCTAATCAACTATCGTTTATTAAGCAATAAAATAAAAGGCTAGCTGGAATCGATAAAATTTATCGGATGCGATCGATAGAGTATCATGGCGCAAATGAACGATTGAGTTTATCGAAAAAACAAAGCAGTAAAACAAGTATATATAAGAGTCGTTCGCCGCGTAAACTAGCTAACGAAAATTTACCTATCAGAGCATTACCCCCGTCGTCTGTCTCTCTTTTTATTATAACTCGCTCTACATCATTTTTATCAGGCTCCTTGTACGGCCGCCCGAATGGGATCTAAAAGACCACATCGTAACGATCGTACCCCCAGATAAGCTTTTACGACGGCCCATCAACAGCCGTCCCGCAATAATAACGAAATCGACCAGGAGGAACGGGCGGGCGAAGACAAAAAAGAAAACGAGCCACGAGGAACTTATAGGCTACTCGCCGTTGGTGGTGAAAAAAGAAAATAATAAGCTCGAGCAAAACAAAGTCCACGTTGAAAACAGACCGGGGCCGATGCGCGTACGAGACACGTCGGCTCAATCGGCCGGCCGAGTTGTGAGAAAGAGCGCGAGAGAGAAAAAAGAAGTAGCGCGCGTCAAACAAAAGGGGATGCGTAATAGTGCAACGAGTGAATCGCCCAAGGACGCCGGCGGCCCGGGTTCGACGACCACCTCGGGCCGAAACGAGAGGCGAGACGCGAGCGATTCGGCCCGAGGAACGGCATCGCGAGCCTCTTGACCTCCCTGATGCTCTGCGCGAAAAAAAAAACAGCGAGGGCGAGCGAGAGAGATGGACTCTGCATTCTTCGGGGATAGTTGTTGCGTCGCTTGCGCCGGTGTCACGTGAAGCTTCATTCTTCTCATTGTGGCCTGTATTCGTGCTGCACTTTTTTTTTTTATGAATTAAAGGGCGCTTGTTTTGCGGAAGCGAACGTTGCGCTTCTGATTGTTATCTTTTGTTTTTTATTGGATGTGACTTGACTAGCAGAATTTATTTTTTACGCATAAAACGATGATGTACATGCTATAAAGATTTTTTGTATAATTAAATAATGCCTTAATTGAAATTATGATTTTATGATTAATTTAATAATTGCTTATCACTCTGTGATGTAATATATATATGCTGTTGCTGACATGTGCTTTTTTTTCTTTTCTTTCAGGTGAGTTCGATTCGGGATTTACAAAGATAATTTGAGCCACGTGGTAAGAAATATACTTCTTTCATTCAGCGGGGAAAAAGTATTCATGCACAAGTGTACGAATCGCGATGTACAATCTGAGAGCCGATTGTGGACTCAGATAAATTCTCAACAGGCTCGCACTCGAGATTAAATTAATCGATTAATTTACCGGCGACGCTCGAAAATAAATCCAAGCCAGCGCGTGATCGATTTCCAATTTACTTAAAGACACCGCGAGTTTCCTCGTAATTTTTTTAAAAGCCCCATTATGCACCCCGCCCCATCGAATGCGTGCGATTCGCGCAAACACGCTTTCTAAGCGGCTTAAAAAAAAAAAAAGCTACGACGCCAAAAGAAACACGGGATATCTCAAATTTCTTTTCTCGAGTTCCGCGGGTGTACAGATTTGTGCCGGCGCAGGCGAGGCTCGTGTATTGACACGCGTTGATAGTCTTATACGCGGAGCTCCCGATGCGAAGTTCGTCGGGAGGGGAGGCTTAATTCAATCCTGGTATAGGCGCGGGGATGGGGTGGGGGTGAAAGAGTGATTTCCGACGTCGTGGCCGATTAGCCTATTTGCGATGCATACACACACTTAGCGCCGGAAAATTCGATTCGCACGAGCAAGCAAGCGAATCCCCCCGCTGGATGCCCCCCTCTCCCTTTCGCCTCACCCTCGGAGCTCTCTCGCTGCGAGCGCTCGTACACACTTGGGATAAGTGGCGAGAGGGGCGTGGTTCACGAGCGACCCCGACTTTTCCCTCATTTTTTATGGTGCTTGCTTCATTTACCCAGTTGTGATTTTGAATTTTTTTTTTTTTCAAACCACGGCAGACCTTCCCAAGGTCGCCCGTTAGTTGTCCGGCACGTGCTGTGTAAGGGCTACGATTTAACGGAGGGAGGGGATAGTGCGAGAGGGTATTTAACATAGCGATGTTGTTGATGATTTTTTTAAATGGATTTTTTTTTTACGACGGAACGATTAAATTTTCTGCACGGAATTTATTTTATCGCGTTGTTCTGTATTGCGCAAATATGCGTTAAAAACAGTACATTAATTCGATTGCACAATAAAAATAAGTCATGTAAAAATCTGAAGTATTGGATTTTTGCTTTTTATCTTCGGCTATTATTTAACCTCTTAAAATATTTTCATTTCTATTATAATATTCGTTCAGGGTTATTGTTCTGGATAATTTGTTATATCTATGCAACAGCGAACAATCTTGAATTACAATCTATATAGTTTGATAAGAAGATAATTAATTGTAAGCATAGCGCGCCCTATGTTTCATATTTCAACATTAAAAAAACTTGACCTAAAATGTACTTCCGGAGTGATTGTTGCATAATCTTTCAAGCAGACAAAAACGTGCACGAAAACCTTGAGCGAAAATCGTTTGACTTGTCAAAAAATATATAGATAGCACAAGGCAGCTTTTATCTTTAAAAAAAATATAATTTTTTTTACGATCATCTATACTAAAATTAAAGTTTTACACCCCGAGAAAAACTATTTTACGATACTCAAATGTGCTATATTTATAAAACACAAAAACCAACTTTTTTTTTCTAAAATACACATTAAATGATCGTTTTACTGTCTTTAGCACTTCTCGTTTTGTAATTTATCGTATGAGTGTGACCTATTTTTTTATTATTTATTTCTCTTTACTACTTTCTTAAAGAAACTCTTTATGGCAGCAACTCGGATCCAGTCTTTTAAATTCTCTCGCATAGATTTAAAAAAAATTTCATGCAGACATATTAGGAACATGCATAGTAATTTTTCTCAAAGATATATTCCCTCAGTCTACAAGAAGTAATTAATCTCCGTCAAAGCACACAAACGAATTGGTCCGCTTTATCTCATCAGCGATGCGAGCGGCGCCGAGTAGGTAATCGCGAGCCACAGCCACGTCAATGCGTAATCCGCAACTTTTCCGCGTTCCCGCTCGCGCATGCATCCTCATTAGCAATACGCGACGCGAGTTCGCGGGAATGCGGTTCGTTGCGCCCAATTGGCTTGTTAATGCCCTTCGCGTCGCGCGCGCGATTCACTTCGCGGGCATTCCCACGCCCACAGCCATACCTATATGCATACACTCATACATATATTGACATTCATAGATACACACATGCAGACGGATGTATACGTGTACTCGTGCTGACAGTCTCGTCTCACTCGCGTTTCTCTCTCTTTTTTTTTTTTTTTTTGTTCACGCGCGTGGCGATATCACCGGACGCGCGAAACCATCCCGATCCCGAAGATTCCAGTTTGAGCCGGCCGAGCCTACGCGCGCGATTTTTGCGATGCGCGAGGCGCGCTTTCGTTGTTATATTAATAGAGGCCGCGCGAACGCGACACATTGTCCCGGCGCGCTCCGGAAAATCGACGCTTTTAATGCCGCGTCTCCCCGGGTTTTATTTTTGAGGCCCGCTTAATTACGCAATTGACTGACGCACCGGCTAATGGGCTGTCCTCGTGGCCCGAGCGACTTTACGAGCGATGGAAGGTAATGCGCCGGTGCTACTTCTTTTTTTCTCTCATTTTTTTTTGGCTTCTTTCTTTCAAAGATTATATTGGATGGGGCGTTCGGTCCGCCTCTTGCGAAACGATCTTTCGGATTTTCTCGACCATTTTTCAAGACGGTCGTTAAATGAAAAATTTCCATCGGTGGGAGAAAACTGGACCCTTTCCAGCTGGATCCTCGTTCGATTGTTTCGATTTTCGGCGAAGCATAACAATCTTATTGCTATAATACGCTTCGTAAAAATGAAACGATAAAAATATACGTATCGCGGTCGAGTGAATTGCGTGAAGTATTATAAACAGTTATAGACACGGTTAGCCGCATCTCGTTGAATAAATTATCAGCGCCTTCGATATAACTGTATGCTTCCGCACGAAAGTACAATTAATTTATCAAACGTTGATTGAACAGTATGTATAACAAAAATACTCGTACAAATAAAAAGCAGCTTGCGTCAAGCTCAAGATATACCTTTATCGATCGAAAGAAAAATAAAAAAAAAAAATCATCCGATTGTGAGAATTTAAAAGCGTATAATCCCTCGGTAACCACGTGGCTTTTTACGAGCCTCCCCCCATTACTCACATTTCCTCAAATACTCTTCCCGCGCGCTCGAATAGACGGTTCCCGCGCGCAACTCGTCGGGGGAGGGGACGACCAGACAAGTGGCGTCGGCGTTACATTTCGGATATCCGCGGTGGCCCGGCGCGGGCGTTTACCCGCCCTTGAATATTCCATCACCGTCGCGGCGGTTAGCTCATGGTTATAAAATAACGCGGGCCGATTTTCTTTCCACTCGAGATATCCGTATTATCTTTTGAATTTAACTTGCTTTTTTTTTTTTTACTCGAACTCTTCTAATTTTGTTGATTAATTTATTTATCGCACGAGGCTGTGCCGCAGGCGCGGTGCCTGTACACGGTGCACTCGAGTTTATCCACGCGATAAGGAATTTCTTGAGCGATGGCTAATTGAAAATGTTGCGTGTGCAAGCAAAACATTTGCATAATTCTCCAAGCCCAATTGTTGGCCGATCCTTAATTTAGCTCACGAGAGCAGAGGGGACGTTGATATTCTTCGTTAATCGGCGTTCATTACGTAATTCATTGGTCGTCGTTAATTTGACGAAATAAAAAATGAAATTAATTTATTATAAGTGTCAATAGGCTTTTAAAGGGGAATCAAAAGTGCTATTAAAAATCTGTACGACGCTATAAATATAAAATCGAGTCTAAATTTAAAGATCAGGGACACTATAAAGAGTACACGATTACCCATGTAAAAAAGATTGGTACAATTTATGCTTAGATTATGAATAATGCTTTAGTCTAATTAATGCATAGTTTT
>JAWWEN010025045.1:0-17372 GCA_035582955.1 Sycophila texana | reverse complement strand
AAAGGGGGAACGACATACGTACATACATACAGACATTTTCTAAAAAGTATTTTTTTGGCCTTTCTGAACCTAAATAAGTAGTTTTACGTCAAAATTTGAAGATCGAAAAATTTTAGCGACACAAGGCTTTCTCTATGAGAAAGCAAAAATAGTTTGATTCAAAATGAAATATGAAATTTATATTAAAGCATTAAAGAAGATATAAAAAATATCTTAAAAAATTGACATTAACAAGAGCAGCAATGTTTTTAAATAAAGTAAAAAAAAAAAAAAAAAATTAAAAAAGACAGCACAGTTTTAGTGATATGCTTTATATACCTTGGACATCACGCTTTACTGGACAATCCGCTCATTGATTTTCCATCAACATATTGATTGATCCACCTCCTAAAGCTTAAAAAATGAAGCTTTCGCAACGAATTCAAATTTAATTCCCGCGACCTCTTGAAAGCCGGCCACAAAACATTCCCATCGTCGGTTGGGAAAACCACGCTCCAGCATCCGCTCAAAATTCGGGCAAAGCTCGCGCTTCAATCCCGATAAAAGCGTTTGGGCGCCAATCGAAAGTGTGACGCGGCCTTCGACCCAGAGAGCGAGCGAATCGGATTCGCCGAGCGCCAGTAGGCTATTAAAGTTAATTGGCCCCCCTTCGCCTCGGCAGTAAGTGTATAAGCAACGCGCTGCGCTATCCTCTTGAGAACGTCGGCGCAATCGGCCGGAAGTATTGGGCGGCGAAGACGGGAGAAGGCGGAGCCCGGGCTCGACTCGTTCCCTGATTATTAATTAAATACCTCGGAACGAGCGGCCGGATTGGAATTCAATCAGGCGCGCGCCGTGCGGCTAAACTCGAAAGTGATTCCAATATGCATGCGCACACGGCCACCGGCGCTTGTACGTACGAGAAGCGCGCCGCGCGCTGCGGCGTCGACGCTTTCTACGTATTAATGCCGAGCGAGTGGCAATTGATGCCTCCAGGTCTGCTTGACTGATCGCCGATGTATGCGCAAATCGTTAGCGAATTTACGATGATAAGCCGGGATTTTCGGGGGCGGAAGAAATGTTTAATTATTACGATGTAATTGACTGCGCGGAGGAACAAAGTTACCTTTTTTAACTTGGCTTTCTGTGACGTACGTGTGAATTGAACACTTCAAAGGGTGCATGAGGTAAGATCAAAAATTTTTACATAGAAGGTAGATCTTGTTAACGAAAGAAAGAAACATGTTTAATCTGCAGTATTGAATTTTTCAGATCTATTCTGGTATTTATTTTGACGATATGCCACCAGGACCAGATCCGTAGCTCCAAAATGATATTATAAAAAGATTCTGTTGTAGTATTTTATTTATTTTTTATTTATTTCTTAAACAAACTAAAAAGTCCTTTTATTCATATTAATTAAAGCAAAATTTACAAAATTTCTTTATCTTATTCAATGTTGAAAAAAAATTTGAGGGTGTAATACGAGAAAGTTTGAACAAATTATTGGTTGCTCTTATTTCCTCTTTTGGTTATAGCCATATTAAAAATAAAATGGAGAACATCAAGTTAAAAGTTGATCTCCGAGTTTTAAAAGAACATTTCCAAATCCTTAGCTATGAACCATCAAATGGGTTTTCAGCAAAAATTCGAAGCTTGATGAATAAATAAATCATTATAATATGAAATCGGTAAAAGCTAAAGTATTTTGTTAATAATTAATTTACTAATTAATCTACTAAACATGGAATCAAATAACTTTTACAACCATCTCTAACACCCACAATCGCTTTCCTAACAGGAGTAAACAGAAGTAACATTTACACCTCAAATCCAAGAAAAACATCGGTACATTGCGAAAAGAAAAGAGAAAAAAGTCAACGACGCGGATCAGATAGTATTCAGCCATTACTCTGTCAAAACAAAAGATGCCGTAGGTGGACAAAAAAAAAATACACACGAGAAGGTGCGACGCGGTGGCAGTCAAAGAAAGGCGCCGAGTGATTTTACAAGCTTGCCGCGCGAAGGAACGGTTTCGTGTACAAGTGTGTACATATCGGGTACAACTCCACGTGGCTTTTAACGCGCCGTATTTCGGTGGTCGACCTAAGCAAACACCCCGCCAGCTCGACTCCTCGCCTCTTCGGTACCCTTACGCTCATCTACTTTCATCTCACTTTCTCCCGAAGAAGTTGTAACTGTTTTTTTTAGCTTCTCCATTTTTTTATTGAATTTTTTAAACCTCAATTTATAATTCTAATCGAATATAATACAATAGAGAAGTCTCGAATTATATGTTTCTTTAATCAGTTGACTAATCATTAATTAAGTATAAAAATAAAAAATAAATTCACCCCCTCAACCCTTACTATCAGTCTTATCAGTCTTCAGGGATAAATTCCAGATTTCAAAAGTATAACTTTAAAAATTGAATCGGACTCTGTCAAAGGTCCCGGAAGTAAATTTGGCGCAATTTGCCAGTTTTTTCTCACATTGAACCGTAATAGTATATTACGATATTTTATAGTACAACGTGCGAAAACGCCAGTTTATCGCAAGTAAATTGATGTTAGCGTGCGGTAAACGGGCGTTTTCCGCACGGCGTGCTATAAAGAATATTACCGCCCCGGTTGATCGACCGAAACAATTCGTTAAATTTTCAGAGGCTCAGCCGACAATAAGTTCTGCTGATTGAAAATAAATACGAGGATTAAAAAGCTAAACGGTCGAGCCAATTCCGTACTCCCGACATTCTCGGCTGCACTTCGAGGGCCCATAAAACGAAGCTGGAAATAAAATCGCCCGCGCGTCGCGGCCTCTAAAGTATTTAGCGCTCGAGTTTCTCGCTCGTTCCCCTCCTATTTCCTTCGTCTCCTCGCGGCTTTTACGCGCGGCTCGTAAAAAAAAAAGGGTAGAGTCGAGTAGAGCCTCGTGGGCTCGCCCACGCGAAATGCGTTTGCTCACCGCGGCCGTAGTCTCGTATCGACAAATATTCTCATAACTCTCGGCGGCTCTCGCCCGAGACGTGGGTAAACACCGTCCGAGGAGGAAGATGTATAAACCAGAAGTCGACTTTCGGATTTCGCCTTGGAGGCGGATACGCCGCTTTGCGAGAAGGAGAGACAATGGGCGTCGATACCGTGAATGGGTTGCGTAACTTCGACGGTGTGTACTTTTCTTTCCGTCCCCTGGATTGCTGCGTACAGTAGCGGACAGAAATGTTTTTGCCGTTTTCTGTGGATGTAGCTTTTTTTTTCTCGAGTGTACCTGGATTTAAAGCGCAAGCTTTCTTGCTTTTTCTAATCTGTTAGAAAAATTTAGCTGGACTCGCGTATTTTTTTTATACATTTGAATGAAATTTAGAAAAAATCTTGATTATCAATAAATTTTTCGTATTATCTCCATCAATGTATATATCTTCGATCTTATCATGTTATCATTTTAATTCCATCAATATGTATTATATATAAACGTCAGATTATGCATTCTAATTTTTTATGATAGAATACGTTTTACAAGGTGATTTATAATAAAATTAGTTAATGTTTAAACTTTATAGTAATCAGAAAAATTAAATACTCCATGATGATTTTATAAATCTTTTGAAACAAGTAAAAAATTGTTTGATTTAAAATAAAATATGAAATTTATATCAAAGCGTTTAGATTGTCAACAGTGGAATGTGAGTTAAAAAAGATTAAAAAAGATTTTAAAAATTTAACTTCAACAAGGGCTACAATGTGCATAGAAATCTTCTTACTTCAAATCTAAAAAGTCAATGCACTTGTAGATATTGAATAAAAATTAAATAAAATTGTCTAAATTTAACCACAAATCACAGGCTCGAGCCCAGTTTGAAATTGACTTCTTTTCAAAGAGTAAATGTCTTGAAATCTTCACAAGTCTTCACTTGGACAGCCCAACTGAACTAATATGAGTGACAGGGGAATATTAAAATATTAAAAAAGTGTAGACTGAGATCTATATTTAAAAATTTCCTTGACGAAGAAGTACAGTAAGACGATTTTTACCTTCGTTAAATTCATAGCGAAAAGAATTTTTAGTATTGCAGTACTTTTGTAAGGTAGTAGTTTCAATGAGATTTTCTTCAAGCACTCTCACGGCACTGAAGGAATGTAAAATGTATTTGATTTTCTAACGACTGATGTAATGGATCGGTTACAGTGTCTCTTTGCTTAGCCACATACTTCTTTTTTAAGTTTACTTTGCGTAGGCTAGAATATCACTGTTTGTTCACATTTGCGTGATCGACTCCTGTTTTGATAACGTTATTTTTTAACGCATTGATTAAACAATAACGTTGCCTTAAAATTATAAAAATCAAATGGGAAAATGTCTTACAAGAAAATTATAACACTTAAAAATAAATAAATAAAATAATAATATATCCAATAAAGCAGAATACACGGAGAGAGTGGTTAAAGACAAATTACCAAAATTGGTACAATAATCTTATGACCTCTTGCCTTTTTTGAATTTTTAATAACGATAATAATGTTTACTTTGTTATCAATTTTTACAAGTAGATTAGTATAAAATTTGCAGGTGATGCTTTGGTCTGCCATTATCTTTTAGCATAAATCAATTAAATTCTCTCCAAGTACAATAAATTATTCGTAAGATGATTTTTAAAATAGAATTTAAAGAAAAAGTACAATTTATAAAAAAATATTGTAAAATTTTTAAGAGTTTAAAGACAGAATTAGCCTTCTAAAAAAAACACCGGGAACAAACTCCGACTCGACAGAATGCACAAAAAAATTAGCGTTACCAAACGTACGCATTCATCAATCGCGCAAGCTCCGAGTCGCGGCGTTTGTCCGCCTTGTTACGCGCTTCCTCTGGCGTGCCGCGTCACCTTTCATTAATCCACCTGCACGAGCAGCTCCGCCAGAGGAGGCTAAAGAGCACATGGGACACACAACGCGACTGTTTTGTTCGCTTAATTACAATAGCAATTTCACTAATTGGGTCAAACGTCGCGCACGCCCAGCGCCGACTGGCTCCGTACAGACCGAAAGGTAAGCCGCAAAATTAAGGGTCGTCCCCCCCGTCAGTCGTTAGGGATCTACTCGAAAGTCGTAGCGGCAAAATAGCGGGGCTACGCGCTGAGGAAAAAAATGCAGTAATTAAATCGTCTGGGATTTTTCGCAAATAGTCGGAAACTTGACAGAGTTTAAGGAAAGAAAATTACTGTTTTTCTGCTTGCTTTATTACTCTCTACTCTCAGCCCTGCGTTTTCTCTAGCGCACATTCCCAGACTACTTTTTATGTGTATTTTTTAAGGGCGAGCTTTGAAGGGTAACTAGTATTTATGACTTCATTTTTTTAAAGCTTTTTGCGAAACGTTTGAAAGTAAAAACGAAAATGAATCATTTTTTTTATTTATTTATTTACTTTTAGACGAGTAGTCGTGCCTTTTATATAAAAAAATTCATATTTATAAGTAGCGCGAAACGCAAAGTTGCAATATGTATATAATTGTAATGATAATTAAATAAGGGACACTAAAAGATGTTACTGTACTTTTAAATTCACCTACAGGCTCAATAGTACTTTTTCAAAATCCGAATTTAATTATTTCATTAACCCTTTAATGATCACATCACTATCCCGACAATTACGGTGTCTCAAAAATTTTTTGTGAATATAACATCTTTCAATCAAAATGTTTTTGAAAAAAATTATTTTAATTATTTTTTTTTTATTTTCTCGATTATCTTAATAAAAAAAATTTATGACAAACGAAACCTTATAATCGACGTTGCAACGTTCATAAATTTATTTTACAACCCAGCATAGATTTGCCTTCAAAATATCATATAAGTAACACTGAAGGTTAAAGGATTAATAAACAATTTTAAAAGTTAAAAATAACTTAGTTTATTTCCCAAAAGCTCACTTGATACCGATAAGCCGTTTTGAAACTCAAGTAAAACAATTGCACGCATCAGCGTCTTCGCGTGTACCGTCGGCGAATTCAGCGCTTCTTCAGTCAATCGTTCGTGAAAAGATGCCAGGTCGCACAGTAATAAGTTGCTCACTGCAAGGAGCCGCTCGTTCTAACGTTGTTTATATTGTTCCGTGGCGTATAAATATGGCGGAGGAAATTTGATGCGATTAATTACGCGCGTAATTAATATCCGCAAACTCCGTCGCTGGGGGTGGGCTGCGTGCATGAAGAGAGAAGGAGAGTAGCATGAGAAACTTCGACAGCCGCGCGCCGCGCAAGCCAGTAGCATCGCCCCGCTATACAGGCGTAGTTATACGGGTCTCTCGCAACTTTGTTCTCGATTAACATCGATGTAATGTTCCATCGTTTCGGGGAAAATTGCGCAACATTATGCCCCCTCCGCCTTTCCGCCGCGCGCGCGCGCCGTTTCTCCGGCGGTTTGTTCACGGTGCTGTTTAAATTAGATTCTGAATTTGCACAATTGCTAAGTGCGTCTGTCCGCCGCTGTATTTAGCTCATTATTATTTAATTTACAGAATAATTATTTTTGTTTACGAGATGAGAAAAAGGTTTGCAAATCCGTACGAAATCCCGGAAACTTGTAGGACTGTGAGGAAGTATACTTAAAAAATTTATAAAAATTGATAGTATAATAGTTTAAATAAAATTATAATTTTGAGCTTGAGAGTGACCTTGAAGGTTGATAATTTAGGAAATAATGCTTAAAGCAATTTAAAATTATATTATTTTAATCTGCTTTTATTTATTTAAATCATTAAACGGGCTTAGTAGCCTTTAAATACAAAATAATATAAATTTTAAGGAAGTACAAAAAATAAAATACAAAACTTTAACTAAAAGTAAACTAAAATAATATATTATACTATAACGTGTAAGCCACAAAAGAGCGCAAAGAGCTTTTAAATTGACTAATTTATATAATTATTTTATACACTCCCTTATAAATCTGAATTAATGAAATTTGATGTATATAGTGATACATTGCAATTGAATTAGTAGGATACTTTTCACTAAGAATATGTGAACTAAGACTATTCACATAAGATTAATGAAATCAGATTTAGAGTAATTTTCTTTTTTTAAAGCCTAAAGTAATTTATATAAATTAGTTTAATTTAAATACGTCTTCACTCGATGTCCCGCATTAACTCGACTATCTCATCCACCGAGTCAAACAACGATATTGAAAATTTCTCCATTATTCGTCGCAGACAAACGACGTATCTGCAGTCCGCGTTGGGGGGAAAAAAAAGGAATGTTCGCAAGGGCCATCGGGACCACCCGGTCCGGTCTCGACTCCCAAAATACATCGTATTCTCGAAGGGGCCGGGGGAATGCCGAAACGTCGGACGCAGCCCGCGGAACGACGGACTATTTCCGTTCCGACGGCTCTAGCGCCGTGGCGAAATCGGCCACCCAGACGACGACGGCGATGCGTTCCGCCGAAAATATTGCGCGGAAGCCGCTGAATGAAGTCTACTAATTTTAAGTGGAGATGTCGGCGGCGATACCGACCATACGTGAATGGCCCGAGCCTCTCGCCGCGTCTCTGGGTAGTCCGATGATTAATTTGCCCTCGTCTCTGACGCTCGCCACTCTGACGAGATGCAGATTCTGCGAGAATGTAAAGAGGATGAAAAAGAAGGGTGGCCATGTGGTGAGGTGGTGTTGCAAATGCTCATTTTAATTTGTTTTGTCATTTGTTTTTTTAAGGAATGAAAAATTAGTGATGATACAGTTTTGTATAACAGTCGTATGATTGCGATATGGAAAATGGGAGTTGTTTAATATTTAGTTGTTGAAAGAAAAAAAAAAATAGAGAGAAAATCGAAATATTATTATCATAGATTTATCATATTATTATAGAAAATATTATTATCTACACGTTGTGTATTTGAGGAATTAGAAACTGGCTGTTGATGTATGTATTTTTCGAATTACAATACTGTAAATTATTTACGTAAATTAATTATTGAAGGATAATTAAAGAAATAGAAAGTATGTCTCTGCGAAATTAATAATAGCACTCTAGCAAGTTATTTCAAATTAAATTCTCATTAGAGATTAGAAATAAAATAAAAAAGGATTTTTTTTTTTATTATTAAATTCTAGACACGTAAAATAAAATGTACTTAAATAATAAAGTATTAACGGTTTATAAAACATACCCGCATACAAGAGGGCGAAAAGTAAGCCTTTCGCCGCATGAAAACTGGAAATAGTGAAAAACCACTGGACTGGTTTAACGTGAAAAAGGAGGAGCAAGTGCAGTTGCTGTAGAAAAACTGTTGTTATGCATCACGATGTTTATCTCGATAGAACGAACGTGCGCCTGCTGAGTTCACTTTTTTTTTACTTTGTCTGTGATTCTTCTTTTTTTCACGCGAAGCACGAGCTATTTCCAAATAATTCCTGGATTGTTTATGACTCGAATAAATGTTCGGCAATTTACACGGGAACTTTTTCTTGTCGGATCCACGGTTTTATTGAAAAATTTATTTCTTCATTTGGTTTTTATTTTTTATTTATACTTTTCTTTGTGTTTATTTAACTTTTTTAGTTGGACATGAATAAAGTAAACATCAATTTTTTCATTAAAATGATAAGTATGTAAAATTTTTAATTACGTAACAATTTCGCTTTTCTTTTTAAACACTATGTAATAATTTATATTAACAAATGGCAATCGAATTTATATTTAACTTATAGCAAAAGCTTTCGTCAACCATTTTCATAATTATTCCGCAGTCAATAAATTATTTTCCTATGTTTGTGTAACATAAAATTATAATTGATTTTATCTACAAACATCATTATGGTAATAAGGACAAAATCATCAAAATTGAATTCTGTATCCAAAGGAAAGTATTTTCAACAAATATATAACATATCAATTACGAAGGCGACGAACAGTTTAATTCATTTTATATTATTTACAACGTAGTCCCACACAAATTTGCATCGGATTCATCACTCTTAATTATTCAAAGTAAACATTAATTTTCGCCGCATAAATAATCAGCTTGCATAAAATTTTCATAGAGACGCTTCACCTCGGAGCGAGCGTTTTTTTTCCCCCAAACAAGTCAATCCGGTCATGAATATGAAACGCTCGCGGCAAATGAAGATCACTGAAATTGGACGCAAATATAAACAAAACCGCGAAAGTTTCGGCGACTAATTGGCGATTCATCCGAGCGCCGTAGAAGGCGTCGAGGCGCCGGGGGCTAATCAGCATTCCGACTCCGCGATTTTCCCGCTCGGGCGATCATCATCGGACAATCTCGATATTGCCGCAGACGCCGGCGGCGGAAAAACGCGCCTAAGAGACTCCGGCCTGATAAATGTTTAATGAGAGGCCGCGCGGCCGGTGCAGGCGCGCCCGTCGCGCATAAATTTGCCTAATTCTCAATGGGAAGTTCAAATGAAAGAAAGTGGCGAGTAATTAAACCGCTGTGATTGGCCGCGCGATGGCCTTATATACGCGGCCGCCGCGGTCCTAGGTAAACGAGCGAGCCGCTCCCTTTAATCAAGCCCGCGGATTTCTTCGTGACTCAGATTCATCCTCCACTTCGGCCGCGCTCTTTTACCTCCCTCTCGCTTCTTCTTTTTCCCTTTTTCACGCTTCTGTCTTTCTCCCCTTCTTTTTTTCTCTCTCTCTCTACTCTTTTGAGGGAGGAGAGCGAGATTGCGATGGAAATGGGTCACGCTGGGCCGGCAATCGGAAAATTTGTGTTATGATGAACGGAGGAATATTTGGTTTTTCAGTTATTCCTGTATCTCCCGACTGCTATTGCTTATTTAATTTTTCTTACAATAAGTATAGCATCTGAAAAAGAAGCGCTTATTTGTCTCTGGCTGCAAGATTTTTATTTTCCGTTCTCTTTCATTGCTCTTTGCACGTCTTATCGTACTTTATATCAAAATGAGGTATAACAATTGCTGAGGAAAAAAATTAAATTTTTAATTTAATTGTTTATTGTACCACGTACTCTCTAAATTCCTTCCAGTCAAATTTGCTGATTTACCAGTGATTTATCAGTGAGGATCAGGGCATTTTCAGGAACATATTCCGAGGAAAAGTTTATTCTATGGTGCTTAAATTATGAGATATTTGCGTACGATCAGCATATTTTTCATCGTTCAACGAAGAATTAGCCCTGATAAAATAATATGTAGTACATCAATATCACATCAGCTAAAACAGTCCAAAGTCCCATAAAAAAAGGTAACGCTTTCAATATTCGATCGCTCACAATAGCGATATCACCAATAAATATAAGCAACAGATTCTTTAATGATTTCCTTAAAAGGCTGCTCCTTTCAAGACCAGCACGCGCCGCATTCGCGAATCAATTAGCCGAACCACCGGAACGGCTTACGCAGAAGATGCTCGATAACAAATCCAGCCCATTTCTCTTCGACTCTCCTCTCCCCCATCTCCTGTTTAACAATAAATTAGCGAAACGCGCGCATGTGCTGCTATTCACCATTCGTTTTCTTTACCCTTTCATTTTTTCATTCCAGTGAAAATAATAAAAGGGATCGAGGCGAAGGACGTCGGGAGCGTACGGACAAAGCCTCTTTTATATAATATAAACGATAACATTGTTAAGCCTCGCGGGGAACGAGTCTCGCACGGAGGCCGGCAATATTACATTTACATATCGGCCGGGCTTATCGGCCGCGGCGGCATTTCGACTCCGCGGCTTCCGCAAATTAATGAAGATAACTTTGACGTCGCGCCGCCGCGCTTTACCTGTAGCCTATGTATGCACACACACACACACACACACACACACACACACACACGTGTATACACATATGGAAGCGAGCGGCGTGCGCATACATATAGCGCGTCTCTGTGCAACAGACATTTGCGCGGTAATTGTCACATCTTTTGTCCCGCTGCGCAGCGCTCGACTCTAATTACCTTTGTCACGCGGGACTAACGAACGAGAAAGGCAAAACGCGATGGTGAAAAGAGGGCGAAGTTGCGAAAACGGCGGGGCGGACCTTTGCGCGAATTCCGGAATCGATGGAAAAACAAAAGAGAAAAACAATGTGGGGTTTCATTTTTATGATTTTTAGGTGGAATCGTTTTTTTTTTTTTTTTTTTTTAAGGGAAACAGTTTTTTTTTTTGGATCGCAGGGGCGAAACCTTCTACCGCAATTTTCGATGGTACAGTTGAATTTTTTTGGTACTTTTATCCATGTGCGTTGTTGAACGAATCAACTATTCGCATTGTTGAAATCATCTTTTATCTATATTTAATTGAGATAATGTTATGTGTACTAAAAAAAAATAATAGGAGAAAGTTTACAATAAATTTTGTAAGATAGGGACAGACTTTAAAAGCCAAGAAAATTACTATAAGTTTTGGAAAAATTGCTATAAATTTTTGAAAAATTAGAAATCATTTTAATTATTCATCGATCGATAATGATGGAGGAATTATTGTTTCTTTATTAGGAGGAATTATTATTATTAGTTAATGTGTAATTTATGTTCAGGTATTAAGTTAAGTTTTTTCAGATTAGAGAGAAGGTTTCGCTATTATTCAATAAATTTTAATGCACACTTCAAGTTTCTTTCCACTGATTAAGTATTTTAATATTCTAGTCTAATAACCTAGTCTGACTATACCCGTTTTTACTACTTAAAAAAAGAGGAATTTTCAGACACAACCTATCTAGCTACTCATTGAATTTCTCTATTTTTCAAATAAAATTAATTTTAATCCAGTGAATGAAACGTTGCAATTATTTGTTCGTTTAATACGCTAGTCTGACTGTACCCGTTTTACTACTTAAAAAAAGAACAATATTATAGGCACGCCATATCGCAGTCCTCTACACAATTTCATCCAACTGCAGATTGAATTTCTCTATTTTCAAATGAAATTAAATTCAAGCCAATGTAAAGAAAGACGCAAATGTCAGCTGGTTTAAACACCTTAGTCTGACTATTCCTACTTGTACTACTTAAAAAAAAAGCAATATTAGACACAACCTATCGCCGTTCCTTTACACAATTTCATCTATCGCCTCATTGAATTTCTCTATTTTTTAAATGAAATTAAATTCAGCCCAATGAAGAGAAGGACGCAAATATTAGCTTTCCCCGCATTCCTCCAAAAAAAAGGCGTGCCGTCGAAAAATCCACGCGTTGGAAAGCGAGTCCAGGCGGATAAGCTGCAGCTGACGCGGGCGCATGCAAAGCCGTCGTTACGCACACTTTTATGAAATTGAGGAGAGGAGCGGTAGTCTCGCGGAGGCTCCGCCGGCTTTTTCGGCGTGTGCAGCCTGCCGCGCCATTACTATCGGGCCATTGCCTTTTACGGCGACGATTCGAGAGCCTCCCCTCCTTTCCTCGACTCTTCGGCTTTTAGAAATGTATTCGCTGCTCTACTGATTGGCGTTTTAAATTTCCCGGGCCATTGCGCCCTGTTTCGGATATACTCCCTTCCCGTTCGGCTGCCACCTTCTCCCGATCGAACAGGGCACTAAAAAAAGCACCGGTAGGCGAGCAGAGCGATAATTTTTTTTTTTAAATATTTGTAATGGCCCCTTTTATTGCGAAGGAGGCCCGGAGATAATGTTGGAGAACGAATGCTGGAGAATTAAGTAAGGAACTAGTACGATTTTTATTAAAAAAACCAAAAAAAAAAGGTTAAGAACAAAATAATACAAATGTTTTATACTTGTGCAGTAATTATTGGATTGTTTATTTCTTTGAGTAATAAGGTAATATATATAGTAATTTATTAATTGTTATTTGTTCAAAATGTTATGATTTCTATGTCGTCTATAAAAAATTTATTATACTCGATGAATTTAATCTCAGCAGAGGCCAAGCGAAATTACTTATATTGACAACTGCCTAAATTATATTGATAGCTGCATAAAAATTCTTAATCCATTAGTTTAGTTTCCTTACAGAGGAAGCTTTTATATGAATTAAAAAGAAAGAAAAACGTATACCTAAAGAATCTTTTCTCCTCTTTCTACCTTTTAACCACTCTTGCTACGAATAAGATTGACAATTTTTTTTATAAAATGCAGTATAAATTATTAAACAATTATAAAATAAACAAAAATCCACTCTTATCGTGAATATAATTGACAATATTTTTTATAAACAATGTCAATTATTAAAAAAATTGTATAAGCCAAAATTTCATTGACAAAATCGATTCTTGCAGAGTCATCACTCATAGAAAATCAGTCGCCACGTAATCTAGTTACCAAAGAAAATAAACGTACGAAATGAGTGTCTCATCTACCTAAAACAATTTTTTTTCGCACAATAAACTAAGAAACTCGACGAACTTTCTCCACCATAGATAAGAGTCTATGTATAGAATCTACGTATGAAATCACTCGAAAGCTCGCCGAGGTCGTGTACACCCTATCGCATCCTCTCCCAGCGTCAATTATTTTGCGCTATTGTTTCGCCCGATGGCGCTGCGATTTTTTTTTTTTTTTTTGTTCACCCTCCTTCCCGGCCGACACCTCGGATAAGTACTAAAGCGAGCACAGGCGCACGCCTACAGCGCATCCTCCTTGCTTCCTGCCTTTATCCGGCCTCATACTGTTTCCCCGCTTCTCCGTCATTCGCATTCTGCCGCGCGGCTCCCGCACGTAAGTGCCGCCGCCACCGCGACAATATCTATTCCCGCGCATCTCTCCCTCCCGCTCTTATGCTCGCGCGCACCGTATTTGTCCTTTTCATTTCCTTATATTTTTATTCCGGCTTCCTCCCCCGCGCCTCTCGTTCCTTATTCCGCGCGGATGTATGCAGTGCGCGCTGCACTCTCTTGGGTCCTTCCTCTTTATCCTCGTTTCTGCGCCTTTCACGCGGGCCCCTCTCTTCTTGCGCGTCCCGCGGCCTTTTATTCTCGCTGCCGTAGGTGGTCGCCAGGGCGAGCTGATAGCGGCAGCCGCCCTTTCACGTAATGCATGCACGTGGCGCGTTATGTGCATTTGTATACGTGTTTTATTTATTAGAATTTATTTATTTATTTAATTAATTGTATACGGGTGATATCGCCCTAAAGATATAAATGGAGTACAACGAAATATATAAAAATAAAAATAAAATTTATTAAATTTTATTTTATTTTATTTTTTTATTTTTATTTTTTTTTTTTTTAGTGTAGCTGCATGATCATAGATGGTAATGATTAGCCAACTCTTTGGGTGAATTAAGGACCATGAGGTCAAATGTTACTTACTCAACACCTTAAAAATTATGACTGATTACTAATCTTTAGGCAACCGCTACCAGTTATACAGCAATGATCCCCTAAAGGTCAGTCCTAACTTTTATGGTTCCCAATATACCCATCAAGCAGTTGGGTAATTAATAAGATGCCCTATGTTTTTTAGAGTACTTAGTGAATTGAATAATAATTATTGTACTACTAGTGAATTGAATAATAATAATTATCGTTTTCGCGAAGTAACAATAAAAACAAAAATATTTCGCGAACCGCGTGGTACAATAATGAAAAAACTTTTCTTGATTATGTATGGAGATCAGCGCGGGGTCAATTTATTAATAGTTTCGTTCATAATGGCGGTAATGACGGAAATTTAATGAAAAAACTTTTTTTTTATGCACAAATTTAATGGAGCGAAAATTAATTTGCTGTTCAATAGAAATCAATAAAAATAATTACTCGATGACAATTAATTCCAGGATATTAAATTATAAAACGTGAGTAGGAAGAGCAATTGAAGTTAAAATTTTTCAAACTTTTTGCATAATCGCGAAAATAAAATAATTTATAATTTATAAAATTTAATTGAAAATAATCTTTTTACTTCACAACACAAGTATTATTCATTTATTAAAATACACAATTTAAGGAGATGATCATTATAAGCACACGGATGTTGCATTAATTATTATTACAATATTTAATAAAGCAAGAATAAACTTGTAAAATAAAAATAAAAATAAAAATATTTAATTTTAATTTTATTACAGTTATATTAAATTTACTATTCTCATAGTAAAATTAAATTAAATTGAAACTATAAATATATAATAAAATCTGTAAATTTTTTCTGCGTGCGACAATTCCCTAGTGTCACGATGTTCGCGACTCTTTATCCGTTAGAATGAGGATTCCAATGTACTTCTAAAAACCAATAGTTTCACATTCTACATTATTAATTCCTTAATAAATTTTGCAAAACCTAAAAGAAAAAAAATACTATACTTCTACTAAACATTATTATACTGTATGGGAAAGTGTTCACAGACTGGTATTATAAAAAAATTCCTATACTGTATATTAAAATTTGCCATAAATACAGTAAAAATTACAATATTGTCTGGCAAAATTTCCTGTATTTTTGGCAAATTTTACTATAAAAGTATGGTAATTTTTTCCCATACAGTATACAGTAATTTTTACCAGACATTTTTCTCAGTCCACCATACCCATCTTCCAAGCCCTCACAATCACCGCAAGCTCTGTACGTAAGCTCCCACGGCATCCCGAACGTCTCCCAGCAGAGGCCTCGCCACGCTAATGGAGTCGATAGCGCGGTATCTTAATATCGCGCGGGGGTTGCTCCCCGCCACGCCGGCAAACTCGGCGTGTCAACCTCGGGCAGCAGCGTGCAGGGTATACCCTCTGAGTTAGCGCAGTCGGCCCGGCACGCACATACGGATGCGCGCCCGGGACCTCGATACACCGTCTCCGCGTATGCAAACGCGCCCCTATCGTCTGCATAAACGTGCACGTACGTACAAACACCGTACTGTGCACACGAGAGTGTGGGCTCGTATATACGCGCTCCCTACCTCCCGTGTGCATCCATTCGAAGACGCGCGTAAAAGCGGTTCGCGTTTAACGCACGCACGCGTTCACCCGCGCATGCACGTACACTTGCACACATACACGCACATACTCATGCTCGTGTAGATGAACTCAGTAATGCCCATGTACACTATGAGTTTCTTCGTTACTCAAGAAAGAATTAATCAATGAATTATAATGCTTTTAAAAAGGATTTATCGACTGATTATAATACTTTTTAAAAGCACTGATCCATTGATTAATTATTTGTTGAGTAACAAAGCGTACACTGTTAAAAATCAGTTTAAGAAATAACACATAAAAAGTGTTATTTTTTAAACTGGTGATGAATTAATTGTATAAAATTTGTGTAAAATGTGTGCAGAGTGATTTTACTAGATTTCATTTCAGAAACAAATTTTACACAGTATTAATGTTCTTTTGTGTGCAACAGCTTATAATTTACGCAAAATTTGTGTGAATTATTTACGTAAATTTTATGTTTGGTACACACAAAATATACACAAAATATAGATACACAGTATTTTAACCGTGTACTTTTGGACTGAGAGTGTATAGATGCACGCGAGTTACTCATACACACAAATACTCACACATGCACACACACAATATATACTCTCACATCTACAGACCCATGTATAATCACGACATGCACATACATGTATGTATATAACATATATGTACATTCACGAAGAGCATGCACCCGTTGACTAGGCATTGAATTTATCAGCTGTAGTTATATATCGAATGGGTTGGGCTTATACGTACACTTGGGCGAGTTCGCGCACATTAACGCGCTCAAATGTATAATGCACACTCGGCAAGGGTCTTCGCGGACACGCGGACGTAAAATACACGAGGTGCACGGGAAATATTTACATGCAATAGGGTCGGAGATATTGGCGGAGCATGCAGCGTTCGTCCATGTGTTCTTCTTGGAATACGGGTTTATGGGGGCACGCATACGCGCGAACCCAGAAGTAATCTTGCGGCGGGAAAATATTCTTGAGAGGTGGTGCGGAGGCCCAGATGACTTTATACAAGGCGTGGAGAGGGGTAGAGCGCACGCGAGTATAGGTCGTTAAGGGAATGCGGGATTGTTTGGTGGAAAAATTTTTTACAGACGACGCCTTTCTATACTTTGAACGGATGTTACGTTTGCTGACTTTTCTTTGCTCCGTTTGGTTGAGTTTTTTTTTTTTAATGAACAATTTTTATTTGTTATGTTTGGATGTATTGTATTATAAATAAAAAATAATTAAATTATTTAAGAATTTTTTAATTAGCAACTTTGCTTTAAGTCTTAATTTTCTACATTTTCCCTGCAAAAAAAAAGTATCGGTAGGAATGTGCATTAATAGATGCATAGGTGCAATTATAAAAGTGCATAGAAGCATAATTGCTAATTGCATAGATATGCATTTACATAATTTCTTATGTGCCTAACTACGTGATCGTATAAATGCTTAATTGCAGAGGTGCTTCAAACGCACCAAACTGCAATTTTTTTTCAGTCATTTGATATATATATATATATATATATATATATATATATAGATTTG
>JAWWEN010025024.1:0-17377 GCA_035582955.1 Sycophila texana | reverse complement strand
AGATCAATTTATATTGCAGTCATATGTGTAGGCAATTAATTTTTATCTTACAGAAATTAATCTTGAATGCCAGAGAAGATAATGAAATTATAAGAGTTGTTTAGATTCAATTTAGTCTGATTGGCCCCGAAAAGTTAAATAATTGTAAAATATACACTGAGAAAAATAGTATAGCAAAATTTACTACAAAATTTACTTAATAGTATACGAATTTATTATACAAATTTTATTATTTATTTTATTAAAATTTTATTAAAATATGGCAAACTATAAAAGTTGTAAATTTTCCATTAATTGTAATAATATTTCTCTCTCGTTTCCATTACGACCCCCGTATCAAACAATTTGTATAGTAAATGCTTCTATATAAATTTTTTTCTCAGGGGTAATGAATTTAAATGGCACCCTTTCATTTATAAATAAATCTAATAGTCAAGCGAGAAATAGATTTAGAAAAACTGTAGTATAAATGGAGCATTTGAGATGATTCCATTTCATTCACAAATAATTTATTCACAAATTAATCGTCTACCTATTACAGTATAGAGTGAGTCGAACGTAGCAAGGCAAATGATGGGTTTAGTCCATAGAAACGTATAATAATTAACTTATAAAATATATATTTAATTGAAATAACAATAGTATATTTATTATTAGGACAAACTTATACTTTCAGCTAAAATAAAACAAGCTGACCTTTGAATGTCTTTAAAAGGTTCGCGAACCTGAATGCTGTTGTATAACCTCGCGTAACTCAAAAAGGTTTTTTCCATTTTCCTAGGATATTAATCTCAGAGCGACAGACACCACCATTAACCGAGAGCCGAGATATTATGCCAGCCACGCAACGCCCACAACATTATGAGAGGAAGCTCGAAAATCGACGCTTTGCCGTGCACCTCCAGCAAGTCTATACATTCACCTTGCGCTCTTCTCGATCTTTTCAGCCTTGTACGAGCGCCCTCCTTTTCTGTGAGTATTTATTTTTTCTCTCGATTTTCTTTTAAAATCGTCAAACTTTGATCGTTACTAAAATATCGGACAGCCACAAAGGTTTGCTTTAGTTGAGCTATTTATAAGCATTGTACCGAAATTTGAATACAATAGAGCGACTAATCGACAATGTATAAAAGATGAAAAGTCAATCAAAATAGTTTCTGTCTGTATTATTTATGATTAAAATTTTTTTTAAAATTCCGCTTTAATTACCTGTCAACAATGTGCGATGTAGTTGCATACTATGCCAAAGAAGGTACTGAACTCGTCATTTCGCGCATTCAAATCCTTCTTAACGTATCGTTCACTAAAGTTCCGAGAAGTCGTGAGTAAGTTGGCGAAATTCCGATGTCTGTATAAAGTAGACTTACGAGACAAGCCCAACAGCCCTGATGACTGGTTCTAGCTAAACATCGGTTTTTTAGTCGTAAGTCATTTCTGTTTTCCAATAGTAAAACGCGAAGAGATGAACCATCGTTGGGCTACATCTTGCAATTACATTCGTACGAGTAGAATTTTAAAGATATTCGCGGCAACGTGAAGAATTTAATATTTAATTTTTAGATATAACCGAATTAATTGGTTGTTTATTTATACGCGGAAAGAAATAAGGATCTATTACAAAAATTACAATAATAGTTTGTTGAAAATTTACAAAAACTGTAAAAAAAAATTTGTTAGATTTACGGTAAATTTTTAGGGAATTACTGTAGTAATTATTACAAAAACGTCAGTCTGTAAAAACATTAAAATTGACTATTGCAATTTTTCGTAGAGAATTTTTCTCTGCGTACACATCATAAATTCTTTAAAAAAAATTAAAGTTTACGCGGCAGATTTAAATAGCATATGTATACAAATAAATGAGAAAAATATTAACACTAGAACAACAAGCAAGTAATATTTGTTTAATAAATTCAAAATATTAAATCTCAAGAATTGATTATGTAATACTAATGTATTACATTGAATCGACGTTTCATTTTTAAAAACATTTCAAATTTTCCGCGCCCAGTTTAATGTACCTCACTTAATAAAACGCCATTCCGACGAGACACGCGAAATGAAATAGTCGTGAATCAGGAATGTCAAACATATCTGTCGCGTCGCTACACAATGTACTTTGATCTTGGATCCCGGCGCGCTCATCGCCGGAGGGCCACCGAAAACTTCTCCGGGGCTCGTAAACAACGCGCTCGATCAAATATAAATCGCCTGCGAAGCCGGCCGGCAGCAAAAACGATAAAGTAATCATCGTCGACGTGGCTTCGCGGGTCCCTTTTCGGCCGTCTCGGTTGCGCCTTCCGTCGCGGCGGCGACTGCAGTCCTCCTGGAGTCCGGCCAAAGTACTCGACGTAAGTCCGAAAGAGACCGGGTGCTATGGGGTGCGCACCGGTTGAGATTATTATTTGCCGACAAAAATACTTATGTGGGGACCCGAGCCTATTATAACGCCGGCCTCGCTCAATTATCATTTCGCGGGAATATAACGGCCGACGCTGCAGTTTGCCGCTCGAGGGGATACGCGGCTCGCCTTTGTAATGTGGGATCGAGCGCGGTGTACGATTTTAGAACCACCAGTCCTCGAGGGACTATATTTTTTATTTTGTCTGATAAAGCTTGAATTGTTATCGTCACGAAGGGAATGCAGCTTGATGCGTTGAATCAAAACTTCGTGGACTGGTTTGTGAGCGTCGTTAATTTGGCCCTCTAAATTTAAATAAGGGAAATAAATGACTCACTTTGTTACGAGTGGATTCTCATTTCGTGGTACTAATTATCTTTTAAGATCATAAAATTTAGTAAGAAAAGTCGGTATAAATTTGAAGTAAATTATGATGCGTGATCCATAGAAATTGCTATATTTATACTTAATTAAGTAATTTAGTTAAAGAATTAGATAAAAACGGCTTTTTTTAACTATTTTAGTTTTACAGAAGTACACTACACTTATTTTTCAAAGTCACTTTTAAAAACTACATGCGTCAATCTTTCCTTATGCAGTTTGTTAAAATTCGTTTCTCGCCAGAATACTAATTAAAATTTCTATGCAAGTTATAAAAATTAATTTTCAAATACGTAACGATGTGCAGCTGATGAAAGTATTTCACTTGAGAAAACTATATTTGTACTGTAAAATCCGTCGCAAAAAAAAAAAATAAAAAAGATCGTTTATTTACCACCTCCGCATTACGTTCAGAAATAACGAGTCAGCGATTATACGTGTACACGTCATCGGAGCCTTAAAGTCGACTAAATATGGAATTTAAGATTCTATAAAAGCGACGCACTTTCTCTCGTTATCTTCCGCTTTAGCCACTCACCGAACCATTCATCAGTCTCCCGAAACTCTCGTTTTACCTTTTCCTCTTCCGTTTTACTCGCGCCGGCTTCACTGAAATTACTTAATGAATGCGAGGCACTTATTTTAACTTAAACATATTCAAAGCGACACTAAACACATTTGTAGCTTCGCACTTGAACTAATGATAGAGTTTCTAAGTACCACGAAGCAATTGAAACAATCGCAATAAACTACCGCGTTGCAGTTATTGTCAACTAATTAATTTCCATTTTTACGTCCCGACACTACAGTTCAGCTGCCCTTTTGATGCAAAAAGACTATACTTTAAGAAGCAAACTATTTATTAAAATTACACTTATTTTTGTTTTGTGTCTATATATTTAAGTGTCTATATATTTGAGCTAATAAAACTATAATCGTACTTTTAGTCTCGAGAGCTAATGGTTCAATTAATCCGATGCCGCGAACGTCGAAACTGGGACTATAAGATGACTCCGTGGTATTGCTCGATTCCCTCCTTTTTTTTCTCTCTCCCCAGTCCCTCTTCCTCTTTCCTACCTTGACGAGCCTTTCCAGGCGTATAATAAACGCGGGAGGCCATGAGATTATTCGAACACGCTCTGATGTCATCAGCGTGGCCAATATCGTTATGCACTTTGCTCGCATTGTATAACCCTGCGTGCACCGTAAAAACGTTTTTTTTTTTTTCATTTCAATTCAGCTATAATCTCGAATTTATG
This sequence comes from Sycophila texana, assembly GCA_035582955.1. NCBI lineage: Eukaryota > Metazoa > Arthropoda > Insecta > Hymenoptera > Eurytomidae > Sycophila > Sycophila texana. Next base: position 13,336 of record JAWWEN010025024.1, on the reverse strand, counting down.
GAAGCTTTATTCATTCTTTTAACATTTCATAAATTGCTACTGCCATACATGTCGCTTTGAATAAACGTCATTAATTATTACAGGAATTATAAATTAAATGAATAAATTTTATGAGGGTTCATATTTCCTTAATTTTTGCAGAAAAATCGAATCCTTTGTGTATGATTTAAGTTTCGAGGCTCAGCTGAAAGCTGCGCGTCATTTATCACGAAACAAAAAAGCTCTTGTAATAAACTTAATAGCTATTAAAAGTTATCAAAGGTTCATTATTCGCCTATTAAAATGGCAATGTCATGCTGCTTATCGCAAAAAGTACGATTCAAAATACTCTCGATAATTTAATGTTATGTAAATAAAAATTAATTAAAGATAAACGCTTATAATAAACTTATTTGGGGCAAAATTATAAATAATAATAATAATTCGTTGATTTGACAGATGTAACAGGTATATATGTTTATTTAAACATATTAATAACTTCACACATCGTTTTCATCATTAAATCTGCATTCAAATCGCGAAATAAATTCAGCTTAAACTAATTATTGACCCGCGTGAATAATTAATTCTCTTTCACTTAACAAATAGCGACAAAATATATTTTAATAATCCACGTGCGAGCAGTCGGCATCCACGCGGTAACCGAATTATCCGGGCTGTCATCGGCCTAAACGCGTTTATTTCGGGCCGCTTCCGTTCAAACGTCACCGAATCTTCCCGCCAACGAGTGGTGCTTTCACGAGGGAAAACGTCGAGAAATGAATACACATGTATATGCGAATTTCCTGCGAAGAAAGCACCAGGACGACGATGCCTCTGCCGGTTGACGCGTGAACGACGCTCAAAAGTTGCCGGTACTGTCGTTCGCGCGGCGATGCGATTATCGGGCTCAACTTCTTTTTTTTACCTTCTCAATTCCGATTCCGCGCGGCATTGTTTAAAGTATAAAAGACACGTCCCGACTGCACTCTGTTCCTTGACTGTATATCTGCGAGAAAAATGAAGCGCAACGTCACCTACTTTTGTTTATATACTCCTTTTTACGTCGGTCGAAACGAATCTCGGGAGCTCGTGAAAAAGAAATTCAAAGTTTATCTTCGTCGGATAAAATTAGCGCAAGGAAAATTGAAATACACTAACGGCGCGGCGTTTTAAGCTATACTTAGTCGGGCTCAACCTGAGGAACGATTACGGAGCTTTGGCATTTTTTGGAACTGCTTTTTTTTTTGTTTACGAAAGCTAAGAGCGCATGTGGGAATAGAATTCGTTCGAGATCGGTTGCTTTTGTTGAATGTGGTTTTGATCGAGGAACGAAGATCTTGAGAGATTTGCGTGTACATTTTTTAAAATTATCTCGTTAAATGGCCGTGGTTTGTTCGATTATTCCATGAGAATCGAGAGGCCCTCAACTTTTTGACTCTGTTACGCGTCTGACTTTTGGATCTGTTAATAAAATACTACGGCGTAAAATGATGCCAATGTTACCACCTTCAATGTATTTCAAGCCAACAATGTTGCATTAATATTAGCTTAAAAATATTTTGTCTGAACCTCCAGCGCCTTAAAAATTAAAGCTCCTTAATTTTTTTTTTTTTAAATTTTCTTACAATTATTTGAGTAATAAATGGATGTACTCTACGTACTTCCACTACTACATTCAACAAGTCTCCATTTATAAAAACAGATGGTTATTTCATATTCAAATATTTCATCGCTCAGAAGAACTCCATAAGTAAAGGAAAAATTCGTAAAGCTATTTTAATAACTAGAAATTTTTAATAAATAGAAATCTGAAATCTAAAACCTGCGACACAATTCCTTCAATCACTTTACCGTATCAATAAAAAAAAATATATCTTCATCTATCGCAACAGGCATAAAAAAGCACCTCAAAGCGCAAAAATGTTCATTAAAAAAAAAAAAAAAAAATTAATAATCGCTACCAGACTGCGTAATGAAATAAGTGGCTTACATCCAGGCGCCAGGCCATTCTTCTGATGGCTCTGTACAGTGGCTCGATAGGGTTGATACGAGTACCCCGGCTCGACCTTGCCGTACATCGTCCGGTCCATCTTCTCTCTCTCTCTCTCCCAACTCGACCTCGCTCCTCCCGGCCTCAGAAAAAATCTCACTACCCGCCCCACGTGCGCCCCTCAAAAGCAGTCACTCGCCCAGTTATCAGCGCCCACGAGGCGACCACTTTCGCGCTCGATCCTCGGCACACATTTTCGCGAAACAAACAGAGGGCAAAATAAAAGGCGGAGCTGGATGACGCGCGCGCGCACGCACCCGCGGGACTGCACTCGGCGAGTGTCGTCGACGAGGCAACGGAGCCGCTGAACTCTCCCTCTGCACGTGGTGCCGCTGCAAGACGCGGCGCAACAGAAAGAGACGGCGCCTCTCGGACACGAGATATTCTATAAATATCGCCTTTTCGGCCGTCCGATCTCGGCGCGCCGCCGGCACGCGACGCTCCCGCTCGAGCCTCGTCGGCAGCTTTCGGGAGCGGCGTCGTATGGCTTTTTTTTCTCTCGGGGAGCTTTGTAATATGCCCTGTCCGGATCACCGACGACCAGTGAGGATTTTATTTATCTCGATGGGGGGGGGGGGAGGAATTTTTTTTTCTTTTTTTTTATGGCGCATTTTGTTGAGTTGTGGGGGTTGAATCGATGGAACCGTCGCGCAATTTCCGAGATGAGCTTTTCACTGATTATTTTGCGATTACATGTTGCTTCATAGCGACATTAATAGTTTCGTGAAATCGATTGATCAAAGAAATTTTATTCTTTTAATTATTTTAGAAGACTTTCAAAGTAATAATCACTCAACGTCTGCTCATTATAATTTAACATTTTATTCTAAGCTAATAATACAGACAAAATTTTATTTTTAATTTATTTAGATATAACGAATGTGTTTAGATATTTCGAATGTGGCTTACATTCCCTTCACTTTTATATCCATACGCATTTTAGTGTATCTGTTTTGGAGGATTTTGTAAATGCTATGAAAAATAGAGATCGAAATTAAAAAAAAAAATTAACATGTTTCAATTTTGTCTGTTTATTATTTTACTTTAATAGAATAACAATTATTCTTAATAATTTGGTTTCGTAAATTACTACTTCCACCGAAAGGAAATCTTTTTTGATTGCTATTTTTTCGCCTTTTATTTCTATAATAACCCTATTCCCTATTCTTTAATTAAGCTTATCCCTCTTGTTCAGTCTATTTACGTCTGATATTTCCGCTGGGAGTCTCGTCGCCGATGTTTATTTTTTTCTATTTTCGATATAATTTTATCCGAGTCTTATTAGCTTTCACTAGATATTTTTTTCATGATAGTTTTCCAAGCAGACATGCGATAAGGTATCCCAAAAGTATGTTATTGTTTTTATATATTCCTCTTCAAAATATTTTCTTTCCATAACTAAGCATTTTCCGCGTCAAATTATACTACCCTAAACTCAAAACTCATTTTCAGCTCTGTACCCTTCTCATAAACAACATGATACGTAGAAAATATTTTCTTTTAAATCTTCGTCCATCAACGTTAAAAAGAAATTTTTCTTTGTATCATTCAATTGTCCTTCGTCTTCATCGATTGACGTTGATGACTATTAAGTTCATTGGTTCTCCAATTTCTCGACGTTCTCTTCGACGCTAACGAAACAAATCGAGCTCCGTCGAAAAATAGAATAGTCGAAAGGGGAATAAGAAAGAGAGTAAGCAGTCAGTGGTCGTACAGGCGTCTGACTGCCGCGAGTAAAAAAAAGGGTACAATAGAAATAAGAAAGCGGAAGACGAGTTCTATCGCCACCATCTTTCGATTGGCAGACTCATCGTTTATTAAATCCAATACTTTTTCCGTATACACATCCTGGTGAGATTTCTTTTATTTTGCCCGGATAAGAAAAAATCACGGTACAGCAGAAAATATTTGTTCATAATTAATGAATCGAACACGGAAATGCGAAATTTTTCGCTTCGACCGGGACAGTACGTGAAAAACAAAAAATAATGTTTGTATAAAGTAATAAGGATGTGCCGTACTGTGATTGACGACTGCAAGCTTGAATTATTGAGCTTTGAAAAATATAAAAATAAAATATTTTCCTATACATGTAGAGACAAAAATTGCCTACTTAAAATTTCAGTAATTAATAAGCGACAAGCATTCCAATTAGTTTAGCAAAAAGAAAAAATCGTCAATAATTCAGCTGTGATTTCTTTTGCGCACAAAGTATTGTTTATCTTCGATTAAACACGTAAATTTTAAACTTTAAATTCTGTAATGGAATCAGCTCAAAAAAATGTTTGTTTTTATAATAAATTAAAAATATTTTTAAACTTAAACTATTACATTTTGAGTTAGTCATGAAGTTTCGTTATACTGGAAAATTTTAGATTTGATGACTGAGTACTCGTATAGCGCAAATTTCAATTTATTTACGAAGAGAGACGTCACTCGAAAAAACGATTCCATTCAACTTGATCTTGTTAACAGAAAAACATAAAAACAACTGCACCGTTTAACTCTACGGTAATCATGATAAATGCTCGGCATGAAATTCTTTTCTGTTGACTGTTAAACTCTTTAATTCTTGCCTTATTTACAGTATTATCAAAAACATTCCATTGCAACGTGTTATCGGCAAAAACAGATATATTTATGTAAATCTTGCCCAAACTGTTTATGTTTGTTACTGACATCTTTTCAAAATATCCAAACACACTTTGTGATCACGTTTTAGAAATTTTCATTTAAAATTTGTTTTCACTACAAAAAGTGGAACTTCCATACATACCTAAATATTGAAAATTCATCTTATCCATTAACATTAAATGCTTCAACTAATGAAATAGATTGATATGTAGTTTTCATAGTTAGAAAAAAAAGAAGAAAAATAAGGAACTTCGTTCCAAAAAGACTTGAGAGCAATTCGTTAGATACTTGTGAATGTTTCAGTCGCGTATTGATTTTTAATTAAAGAACACTCAAACCATTTCGAGTACCCACCACAATATAAACTTCCCAGTGTATTCCCCTTTACTTTTTAAAGTAAGGCATACACAAAAGGCGCATCGAAAATTGCACGCGAACCGAAGGCGACCGTAGCGCACGCGAACCAACCCACATACTGACCTACCTGCGCAATTTCCGCGCTTTGCATAATTCAATACAACCATAGTGCACCGCACCGGCGTCTCGTTTACTATCATCGACACGCGCGCGTCTCGTCGACGCGAACGGGAAACGAGACGAGAGGGAAAAAAAACAGACGCTCGGAGCGTATAGAGCAAAGAGGAGCGAAGAAGTCGCCAAGATATAACCGGCGCATTACGTCACGGCTTTTTTCGTGAGCTCAGGATACGGGCGGGCATATATATTGTGAAGTCCAACGCACTCGTCGTCGTCGGCTCGTGTAGGACGCCGATAACCGGCCGCGCGCTTGTCCGCTCGAGCGAGCAGCCGGCACGCGATTTTTTTTTTCTCATACGTGCCGGACGATTTCGACGCCGAGTTCCACGCGATACGCGAGTAACGAGCGAAAAAAAAATTCTTTACGGCGGCTTTAATTGTGAGGAACGAACGGGCGTACGATGATGCAACGCGTGGCTTTGGAGTCTTTTAGCGGAATCTGGACACATTGACCAAAAATAGAGTCGGACTTAGTGACTCAAGCGCGCGGGGTTAAACCTCTTTTATATTGGTTTATTGGTGTGCAAATGAGTCAAGAGCATCTGCTAGAGCGTGTGACAGTCTATAGTCTTTTTTCACTCGTTCGCACTGCTTTGAATTCCTTTTTCTTTATAAAATGTGCGTTATGAAATATACGAGAAATGTATCGCTTGATTTACGAGGGGATCGTTAAAAATGAAAAGATTGTCTGTGTTACAATTTTCTGCAAATTTGGTAGCACGTTTAATAAGTTATTTAAACTGAACTGAGACGGTATTTTGACGCAATCAATGAAATATTGTACGCTGAAGCTTTGAAAATAAGAGAGAATAGCTGGCCTAAAGATGTATCTTTATTAATAAGTATAACGCAACGTAGACTCCCAAAAAGCCGGTTTAATTTCTCGATTAAAATGCACTTTGCGATTCGGAAAGGCGACAAGGTCAAATACTTAGCACTGTACTCTTACTATGGTGCAAATATTTAATAATTTTACGTGCGCAGAATTTTTCTGATTATTCATTCTCTATAATAAAAAATAAACTTTTTATATAATTATATACTGTAAAATCATTTACAATTTTTGAAGCAATTTTTCGTTTCATGACTAAGAATGTGTTATTTTCGTGAAATCTATAAAAGCGCCTTTTATGGACAATAAACAATTCAATAACGGAATAAAAGAATGCGCCTTTTTATTCGTAATGCGGCGAGCACGAGAAATTACTTATTTCCGGATTTTATTTCTCGTACATGAAATTCAAGCATCTCGTGGTGCAAATATTTGATAATTTTACGTGCACAGAATTTTTCTCGTTATCATAAGTGTATATTAAATAAACTATTTATAATTTTATATAAATATAAATTATAAATATAATTATGTGTCTTAACGGCTCTTATAAAAGTAAAGTCTATACATTGAAATTGAAACAAATAAAATAAAATAAATAAATAATTTATAACAGTCGAAGCTATATATTTTTCATTTTATTATGACTAAAAATGAAAAAGATAAAAAATTCCTTTTACGAACAATAAATAATACAGCTACAGAATAATAAATATACATCGTTTTACGCGTAATGCTGCGAGCACAGGAAACAACTCATTCTCTAATTTTATTTTCGTTCCTTAAAATACAAGCATCTCGCAAAAATTCATCTCTCATAAAATTCGCCGAAAATTCAGCACGGACAAGAGCTGGAGAAAGCTTATCAAAATCGCGGTGCGTCATCAAGGCGCGCGATACGTGCGAGCGTGGGCGAACCGCGAAAGAGGAGATGCTGACGGCGCGTTTAAATTTCCTCGTGCTGCACTCGAAAGCGCACTATGCTTCTGACCAGCCAGAGTTTTTCTCCCCGATTCGGCTTGCACCTTCGAGTTCCTCGACACACTGGTGACTAAGACGTTTCCGGGACAGTCGCCAGGTACTGCGCGGGAGTCTCGCGATTCGACGATCGGAGATTTATTAATCTCACGTTACGTGCCTCGCCTTGCGAACGCCGAAGTAGAATGCGCAAAAATAATGGGGCGAGCGAGGACGTGTTACTGGAGGCGACGAGCTGCCTCTGCTTTGCAAATTGAAAAAAAAATACTGGGAAGTGATCAAGTGACGCTTATTTTGAGACTGAGAGAAATGTTTTAGTAAAAATTAGAAGATGTTTAGTAAAAAATAGGGGAAAGTTATCACATACTGACATTTACGTATCGTAATTTTTGCTGTGTTTATGGCAAATTTTACTGAAAAGTTTAGTAATTTCTTTAGAATTGTCAGTCTGTGATTGCTTTCTCAAACAGTTTAGTAATTTTTACTATAGGCGATTTGTAATTGATACTAAAACATTTCTTTCAGTGTATTAAAAGACGCTACTGCGCTCTTTTTTCATTAAAAGTTTGTAGTGTTGATGCTTTTTAATGAATTTTTTTTTAACCAAATATACGTATATAAAAAAATAAAATTCGCTACAGTGTCAACTGTGGGTTTTATCAATTTTCAATAGGTAGGTATGTATGTACATTTGATATCACGCAGGATATTGGATATTAGACTAAATTTTTTGTAGAATAAAGAATGTGTAATGAATTTTGAATTAAAATAAATTAATTTAAATAGAAAGGAATTTACAATTTCACAATTATCATTGAAATTTATATAATAGAAAATAAATGAAGTAGATTTTAGTTACAAAAAGATCGTGAGCGAGTGCGCCTATCATCTCCTCCGTTGCTGATAAAATAAACGTAAACGTAAACACAGAATTTTTATTGCCTTGACGAAATTCGAAAAAGGTAAAATAAGGGAAAGACTAAAAAAGGCCGTTGACTCATCAGGCAAGTAATGTAAGTATGTACTTAAGATAGTTTCGTCCTTTCTCGACGCTGCAATTCACAAAAGTACGATTTCGGAACTTATTTAGACTTCCAGTAACTTTTCATTCTTAAATATCTAAAGTCTTTTCGATAATAACTCACGTTATTTTTTAATAATTGAATTAGTTATTACATTGTGACTTTGAAAAAATGTACTACACTGCATTTTTTAATTAACAGCAAAATGAAACAAAATTATTAATGTAGGTATATACCATTTTGCCACTTTTATCATCTATACCCTTATTATGGTACAATAAGCGTTTTACATATTTATTATTTTACAATAAATATTTTTACTAATTGCAAATAAGTTTTATTACAAAAAAAAAACCAGTTATACTGTTTTACCTCAATACCAGAGTTACAAACAGAAAAGAGGCCTACCATACATTAAGTATCATTCTCAATTACCGCTTTCCAAGAATCTTGCATTAGATTCTCGGTTCGTTTCCACCATCTATCTCTCTCGCATAGGTACTCAGCGCCGTGATATACGCTGCAGGCGCATACGAGGATGAGTTTATCGGAGCCACGTCCACCTCCGCAGGACTCGATCAAAACAATACCCACAATAACCCTCCTCGATAACCTCAAATCTCGTCTATTAAATGACCACACTTCTTAAACTTGTAGGTACTTATAAAAGCCGAGAATACCTTCCAGCCGTTGCACTGTCTCCGTGGGCTGTGTACATTATATCCTCGCACGGGCACTGACGTGTGCAACGCAATCTACGTCCTCCGGCTGACGATTTTGAGGTTAAACGCGGACTCCGCTCCGGAGATACGAATGCAATTGCATCCTGCGTGATCAAGTGCACTTAACTCAATTATTAGACGGCAGGTACTTGAAAGGTACTCACCGAGATCGTCCATGGCGAGGTTGCTCCAGTCTCCGGTCCGGCGGATAAAAGCGGCGCAGTCGGGGCGCCGCGGGTGCAGCGAACGTCACTTGGCAGCGGCGCAAAACCGCGACGGTTCGGAGCACACACCCGCGCCTACGAGTGATTAAAACGTCGGTGCACAGTGGGCGCGCGCGCGACCGCCCGCGGCTCTTTACTGGGCCGTACTAATCGTCACTGTCCAGCGGCGGCGGGCCGGCGGAGAGAGCCACTGACGACTGGCCATGGCCGTCGAAAGCACACGAAACATGGAAGTTCGCGCGGCGCGCTGGAGAAAAGTCGTGAGATGCGACGGGGGAGGAGAGCCGCCGCGACGTCCTGCGTGCGTGCTGCTGCTGCACGATCCACGCGACTCGTCGCTGCGCCGCGGCTATTCGCTTCCTTCCCTCGACGCCCCACTCCCCGCGGTCTTCGTTGCCTGCTGATTATAGAGCTGACAGCAGATTTTTTGCCCGGTTCGCGGATGATAAGGAATCTTTTAAGAATAATGAAAAACTACGTTGAATTTTAATTACTCAATCAATTTTAATTGAGGCATTGCGGCGATTTTAGGTAGAATTTTCTTTTTACCCCGGGGCGGTTTAAAGCGAGTAAATTTTTACAAAATAAGAGAACTGTTGTTTCAATAAATGCAGATGAAGTTATGAAAATAACTGCGTCACATTTTAATTATTAAATTATCCACTTTACGTAAGCAATTGCAGCGATTTTAGATAGAATTTTCATCTTAAACCGAGTTGGTTTAAAGTAAATAAATTTTTAACAATTAAAGTAAGGGTACTGTTGTTTAAATAAATATACAGATTTTATATGATGACAAGAAATTTTAATATTTACGTAACAATACATGCATCTTATTTAAAAAGAAAAAGAAGTCGAGTTTATACTTTAATTGTAACTGTTACAATTAAATACGTTAGAATAAGTAATACAAAGTTAAACAAACTTTGCATACCACTAAATTACTTAACTCTTGCCCTTTTTACAAAGAATAATCGTCACAACACTGCGGTCTATAAGTGCACGAGTCACAATGCAGTAGCGCACGCCCACGCAGTGCTCGGAAAAGCCTGCCAAGCGCGCGAATTCGAAAAATTCGAGCTATTTCACTGTCGAGAAAAAAAAGATTTTACCGATACACAAAGCGAGATCGCGAGGCGGCTGAGCGATGCGAAACCCGAGCCAACTGCAGTGGAATTTCCGCCTGGCGAAACTGTAAAATGCCGTGGTGACAGAGCGGGATGGAGAATCGAGCTTCCAAAAATGGTCTTAACGCGCGGAGGAAACGAGATCGCGCTCGTAGAAGGGGTACAGAGCTGCATAGCGGCGAATAGCAGGTGCATCGCCAACTTACACTTACAGGGACCGACGCAACGTTCCGCAGTGTCGAGTTATTTCATTCTTTACAGAGCTAAATGAATGAGGTTGATTGGCTTCATTGAATGTCTAACGTAATAAATACTATTAGTATTAGCAATTATGAATTACTACTTTTAATGAAAACTGCTAGATGCTTAATTTTGGTCTTGAAAAACCAGAAAGTATTGCATGTGCACCTTTCTTATACAATTTACAAAATAATGTACAATTTTTACATTAATTGTCTAATAATTATTAAACAATTGTATCGTCGTTTTATAAATCACCAAGAAGAAAAGCTAAAAGGCTGAGAAATAACTTTTCTTTTCTTTTTTTGAACTTCCGATGAAGTATTAGATTTGTCTGGCCTGAAATAAACAAAATTACCGTGTAATTTAATACTTGTCAGTTTTATACAACTTTCTATTAGTAAACTTACTTGATTACTGGTTTAGGCAGATACTTTGCAACTCCCGTTCTGTAGACTTTGTACTCTTGTTCTTGTTTCTTTTTTGGAGCTTTTGCTTCAGCAGCCTCTTTAGCCAGCCTCTCTAATTCTTCTGCTCTTTCCTTTGCCAGCTGTTCATCTGCTTCATCATATGGATCCACAAAAATTTGTATCGTTTGTATGATAATATCTTCAATGGGTCTATCTTTATTATCAACTTCGATTTTCTCTATAGCATTTAAAGTTTCTAAACCGCCAACAATTTTTCCAAAAACTGTATGCTTGTTATCCAAATGTCGACAAGAACGAAAGGTGATGAAACTGTAAATTGGTGAATTAACATTTAATTTTAACATCAGTGAAATATTGTAAATTTAAAATTAATAAATTCTTACAACTGAGATCCATTTGTGTTTGTACCAGAGTTAGCCATAGAAAGAATTCCTCGCCCTTGATGTACAAGATTAGTTTTAAATTCATCCTCAAAAGGTTTACCCCAAATAGATTTTCCTCCCTTTCCTGAATTTGTAGGATCTCCACCTTGTATCTGTGTAAAAATTGTGATTTCAATATTTTCTTGAAATAATGTTGTTTGTTTATAACTTTAATAATATTACCATGAAATTCCTAATTGATCTGTGGAATTTTGTGCCATCATAGTATCCATTTTGACAATGTTTCATGAAATTTTCACAAGTTTTTGGCACCATGTCACAATGAAGCTCTATATTCAAGGGTCCAAAATTTGTAATCATTTTAACGTATCCTGAAAAAATATTAACAAAATAATTTTAATCCTTTTGATTAATAAAATCGATAATTAATAAGTATTTAATAATTATTTAAATTATAAGTATATTCACCTTTTTTTTTAATTCGTTCATAACGTACAATATCTTCATCTAAAACAGCAGCTTCAAGTGATGTAATTTGTGGCATTACTGTTGATGTGAAACCAGCAGCTGCAGCTCCAGTTGAATAATGTGCCTAAGAATTGCAGTATTTGTGTTTGATTTATTTTGAAATATTTGTATTATTCTTAAAATAAGAAAGAATAACTCACAGCATTAAATTTATCTGCTTTTTGTTTTTCAATTGGTTTAGCTTGTTCAGCTGGCTTATATTTTTCTAATTCATTTAAAATTTCTTTTGTTTCATTTGATACTGTCTTCAATTTTGCATTGGGATTACTTCTTTCCTTAACCACTTCTGAAAATCCATTAAATATTTTATATGGTTATGTAGATATTCAAATTTATACAAAATTAACAAAATTCATACCTTCATCTTCAATTTTTAGATTATTTTTTATATGATGGAATGTTGATAAATTAAATTTCTTAGCGTCACTTGGGTTTTGTATAGTAATAATATCTTTTCTAGTAAAAGGTTCGTCATTTATTAAATCTTTCCAATTTTGCGCCTTGATGTTTAATTGCTCAACAGCCTGTAAATATAAAAATATTGATACTTAAAATGAAATTTTGAGAATTTGTAAATAAATAATATAAATGTTAAAAATTTTAAAATTACCTCATATGAGAAGACATTCCCAGAATTTTTTATAGCAACAATATGACTATGTTTTGAAAATACTTTGTACAATACTGGGCAGTGATATTGACCTTCTGCATTTTTGTGAAAATTCAGTTTAGTCAAACTCTTTACATCTAAAGGCTTACCCGTTACAGGATTGTGTTTAAAATGTTTATGATAAGGTAACAATGCTTCAAGTTCAAAAATATTTCCATTAGCATCACAATAAGGATGCTCGAATGGTTGAAGGCTTAAACAACAATGATCAAAAGGTAGCCGTCTAAATGTACTATCTTCACTTGATTCAGAGGGTGTTCCAGATGCTTTTCCACCGTACAATGTTGTCCACTCTGTGTACGTGAGGTACCTGAAAATTATATATTATATTATAAAAAAAAGAAGATGTGAAATATCACAAAATTTACAAATGATAGTAACCAAATTTGTTTATTTCATTCTTACATTTTATCCTTTTGATGCTGTCGCTTCCCCATCTTGACTGCTGAATATTTAATTCACTTTCAACAATATCAATAGTAAAATCAATAATCAGTATACTGTCCAACTGCAACTAAAGTAAAAAAAAACAATTTAGAAAAAGGTTAATGATTTCAACAATAACCAAACTGAAAGCGATTCTTCTGAACTGCTCATGCACAAACACACAAATACAGCTGTCTCCTCTAGCGCTACTGTTGCTGCGATGTAGTTCCGCTGCTCCGATGCATTGCGCATGCGTACATTTGTTTCAACATGCAGAATCCAGATGATTTATAATACCAACCGAACATCAATCGCTAGTTAACAGTTTTGAATCAGAAATTGAGTACGTAACTGATAATTAACAAACAAGAGTTTCACACTGATTAAAATTCTACACTGTAATTCGTAATATCCAAAAGAAAATTTTAATCGTGTCTCCTATATTCAATTGACAGACAATCATTTTCCCTTTGTTAATAATTATTACGCGTCTACTATTAGCCTAAAAAATGTAATTATTTCTCTTTAAAATCTTTTTGATAATAATTAC
>JAWWEN010025013.1:0-17377 GCA_035582955.1 Sycophila texana | reverse complement strand
ATAATCTCGGCACAAAAATTCTCGAGCTCCAATTGGCTGATAGCCATTTCCGCCTCAGAGGTGGAGCACTCTTAACGTCGTTCGATCTAGCTGTACGTATCATACGCGTGTAACAGTATTACCTCACGAAAATACCGGCAACATACGGTGATTTATGTCTGAAAACATATTTCTTTTTTATAAGGTACGTTTAATTTTGTCCTTTAAAAATGTATATCGAATACTTTTTTAATAGTGTTTCATTCAATGACACTGAGTGCGATAGTAAAGTCTAAGATAACCTGTCATAATACTTTTGATTTCTAGCGAAATTTTTTTAATAACTCTTATGAGATTATAAAACTGTAAAATTTCTTTGTTTCTAATGTAGTCATTATGAGGAAATTTCGAAGAGCTCAAGCCGAAAATCAAGCTTCTATTGTAAAACATTTAAAAGCAAATGTTGTAGAATCTTCTAGTAGTGATGAAGAAAATGAAGAAGTATTTGAATCAGCAGTGGAAAAAGTTTTATCTAATTATCAATGCGAGGGTGGAGATATAAATAAAGTAGTATCATATTTGACAGAAACTTTTCAGTCTGGTGGTGCACTATGTCTTATATGTATATCATCTGTAAAGAAGACAGATCCAGTATGTAAAATTATGCTCTACTTGTGAAAAAAATAATTATGGAAATTTAGATTTAAAAAATATTTTGTATATTTTAGATTTGGAGTTGCTCTGAATGTTATACATTTTTACATTTACCTTGTATTCAACATTGGGTAAAGGATAGTTTAAGTTACAAACATGAAAAGGGAATTACTCCTCTGTGGGCCTGGTATGCTTTTTCATTTACAATTTGAAAAATTTTATTTTGATGATTTTTTTATAAATTTATACTAAATAAATATTTTTTTATTATATTAGTCCGAAATGCAGAACAGAATATAAGGAGAATCAGCGACCAAGAAAATATCTTTGTTTTTGTGGAAAAACAGAAGATCCCCCTTATCAGCCATGGTCCATATCTCATTCCTGTGGAAATATGTGTGAAAAATTTTTACAACCAAAATGTGGCCACAAGTGTATGCTTCTGTGTCACCCTGGACCTTGTCCTCCTTGTCCAAAAATGGTTTCAGTCCCTTGTTTCTGTGGAAAACAAGCACCTCAACCTAGAAGGTGCAATGCTAAAGAATGGAGTTGTGGTGAAATGTGTGACAAAAAATACACAAGCTGCAATCATAAATGTATTGAAAAATGTCATTCGGGTCCTTGTCCACCCTGTTCAGAAAAAATTCTGTCAGCTTGCAACTGTGAGAATAAATCGGAACTACGTAAATGCAATGAATCTGTTTGGAAATGTGATAAAGTATGTGGGCGACCTTTCTCCTGCAATGTCCATGTTTGTACTGAAGTTTGTCATAAGCCAAGTGATTGTAATGCATGTCCATTGGAACGCAACCGAACATGCCCATGTGGTAAAAAGAAATATGCTATATCGTGCAAGCAACAACAAGTACCAACATGTGGAGATACATGTGGAAAATTATTAGATTGCGGAGCTCATTATTGCAATATGAGATGTCATACAGATCGTTGTGGACAATGTCTTGAAGTAATAACAAAAACTTGTAGATGTGAAAGCTACAGTAAAGAAATAGCCTGTGTCAAAGAATTTCACTGTAGCAAAAAGTGTACACAAATGAGGCTATGCGGTAGACATTTGTGCAATAAAAAATGTTGTGACTGTTTATTAAAAAACAATTTTAATGTTTGTGAAAAAGTCTGTGAAAACACATTAAATTGTCGAAAACATAAATGTTCTGCTCCATGTCACAGTGGGCCTTGTTATCCTTGTCCTCGTACTGTTGATATTCAATGTCGTTGTGGCAATAGTAAAATTACTGTACCATGCGGTACAGTTAAAAAAATTAAACCTCCACATTGTAATAAAATGTGTAAAATTCCACCGATTTGTCATCATCCTAAAAGAGAATCACATAAATGTCATCAAGGCCCATGTCCACCATGTCGCAAAGTTTGTGGCTTAATATATAAAAAGTGTGGTCATTCTTGTCCGGCGCTTTGTCACACTAAAGTATGGACAAAAGTCAACCCAAATGGAGTAACCAAACCCATAGGACCATGGGAAAACCAAAAAGAAAAATGGGAATACAAAACTTTTCCATGTCCTCCTTGTGAAGTTTCTGTCTTTGTTACCTGTCTTGGAGGACATGAAACAAGTCCGTGGCCTTGTCACAAGGCTATTTCAAGTTCTTGCCTTAAAGAATGTGGTCAATTATTATCTTGTACAAATCATACTTGTGAAAGACTTTGTCACAAATTACAATCATTCAGCGGTAATGATGAAGATAAATGCATGGAATGTGAGAAACCTTGTATATTTTCAAGACCAAAAGGATGTACACATATTTGTCCAAAGCCTTGTCATCCTGCACCATGCGATCCATGTAAGAATCTTGTAAAAGTTCCATGCCACTGTGGTATTAACACACTTTACATCCGTTGTGCTGAACTTACCTCTGCTAACATTAAAAAACGCAATGAAATATTTCAATGTGGAAATCAGTGTCCACGAAACGTAAGTTTTCTACTTCTGATCAACTTATTAAAAGTAATCATTTTTATTAAAATTATTTAATTTGTTAAATTTATTATTTCAGTATCCTTGTGGACACAGATGTATTGATAACTGCCATCCTGGATCATGTCAAAATGCAAAAACTTGCAACAAAAAGGTCAAGATATTTTGTAAGTGTAAACGAATAAAGAAAGACTTTTCATGTATTTTAGTACGTTCTGAAAAAGCAGTTGTTGAATGTGATGAAATCTGTCAAAAAAAGAAAGAAGAGTTATATCGTCTTCGAGAAATTGAGCAAGAGAAAAAACGAAAAGAGGAAGAACTTAAAAATCAGAAAGAAATTGAGATGTTTGAAAAGAAATTTAAACCAAAACGAAGAGGAAAGGATCGTCACTATAACATAGAAGAGTCACGCGATAAAGGCAATTCCTGTAAATGGATATGGATCATTGCAGTACTGATTGCTGGCATTTCTGTTGCAATAATGCTGACATTCCATACCAATGGTGAAACATTAAGCATTGGATAAAATAATAATAGGTATTTCTTGCTTTTGCTTTTAAGTTATGTAAACGTTTTATTTTAAAAGATACAAAGTAGTATTTTATTTGCATTTTACTTTATTGTTGAATTAAATTTTCTTTTTTTGCTTTAACGACACTTCTTTAAGATTTTTACTTGTGCAGTTGTGACCTAATGTTTTTATAAAGAAACTTATGCCAAAAATAGCGGCTATTGACAAAATAACAATGTATTCTATTCGATTACTGAACTGAGTTCCACAAATAGTATACCATTTAGTACCATCCCTTGGCAGCTGTTTGTTTGGTAAACAAGACCATCCAAAATATGTTTCATCATTATCTGCTATGCATAAATATTTTCTTTTGAACAAGGTTTGACCTAAAGCAGTCTTCATAGGTATTTTTTCAGTACATGGACCAATTGGCTCATGAAAGCCAATAGATACTTCATTTGCAGGATCTATAAATGTGGCTATACCTAATGACAAAATAAAAATGTTAATAATTTGTAAATAGATATCTTATTGTTTTTTAACTTACCAATAAAATGTATGTAATAGAAACACATGTATAATAGAAGTAATCGATTGGAAGTATAATTTGCATTATTAATATCCAATTTAAAACTTTTTGGTAAACTAAGCCACACAATACTTAAAAAAATTGAAAAAAGTAAGAAATATGTAACAGATGAATGAATTTTATAAATGTCATGCAATGGGTGATAAATAGGAATAAATAAAAGTACACCTCCAGGCATACCAAGAAGTGCAGCAATTGCAGTGCATATTAATTCTTTTATAAATCTAAAAAACATAATAATCGGGTCAATCGTATTGAAATTTAAGTAATGATGATAATCTAAAAGTTGAAAAACTCACGATGCATCTGATATCCACTTTTTATTATGTCTAAACGTAACAGATCGAGTCAAATGGAACCAGAAAATAAAGCTCGCAGCAAATGTGGAATGAAAATAGAATGAATTCCAGGGCACATGATAATGCCTGTCAGAAATATTAGGATCCGTATCGTGCCAGGTCCAATGCATAAATCTAATTCCTATTATATCATACGGATAGTCGATTAAAACAGTTGTCAATCCAACGGCAAAAGGTTCACTCCATCTAGGTAAATTTAACTGGTCCACAGCAACTGTCGATGAGTAAATAAAAACTGCATCTGCAAGGAAATTAAAAAGCGTTACTTATTTAATATTTAATTGTTACGTACTATAGTTTATGAAGTTTAAACCTACATAATAAAATAATGTATAAAGGTAGTCGCCGTCCGAGAAACATAATTGGAGCTTGAGCATGCCAAAAATTGTCGACATCGGGAAGATTGTAAGAAATTATTTCTACGACTAGTCCGTGTAAAATAATTCCGATCCATAGCTGTAAAAATCGACCTCCATTTTTCACCGCTAAAACAACGTGTGACTTTTAGAATAGTATCATATACATATATTTATTATTTCCGTAATAAAACGTTCATTTATTTATGGCTAGTAGTTACAAAAACTAATAAATTACCGTGGATAAATGTGATCAAACTAACCGATCAAAATTACAATTTGTAAGTAAATAAAAGGTATATATATAATAGTTATCAAAAAAAAATATCAATAGATTCATCTTAGAACGAAAAAACTTTTTTCTGTTCTTACACAAGACCTGAACAAGATAAACTTTTAATTAATTAATATGCGCTATATTGATTCTTAATTCAATCTATTACTTTCTTTTCCATTGAAACGAATGAAATGAAAAAGTAAGAGCTCGAATCAAGTGAATAGCTAAATATTTATATTATTTGTATAATAATTAATATATATCGATCACTTTTATTTTTATAGATAATACTTGAATAGAAAATAATTAATTACCATGGAAAAGTGTGACAAAACTACCGATGAAAACTAAAGTTTGCGAGTAAATAAAACTTGGTTGTGCTCGCCATAAATCACCAAAATCGTTGTATGCGACTAACCAATCCCAAAACTGTTGTAAAAAAAAATTCTGTTTAGTACTTAAATTCACATCTAATGAATTATCATAACTAATTAATTCTTATACGTGTACGTAAACTGCGCAGAGTAATTAAAATATTTACACATTATACGCACGAATTAATAACCTTGTAATACGTGTCCCTTATTTAATGACATATTGACAATATTATATAGTACAAATATACTAACCCCGGTATATTCAATTTTATTTTTTTCTTCTGCAAATCCTGTTACTTTTGAAAAATCCATTTTATATTCTGTTTATTATTTTATTGCACTTTGTAATTTTGTCACCTTTCTTAAAAGAAATTTTATTTGATATATAAGAGCACATTTATTTCTGAAGAATATTTAGTACTATCGCTGAATAGATAAGACGGCAGTTCGTAAATACGATAAAGAGATATATAAATTGAACCAGAAACAAATATTGTGTGCCATTATTATTCCAAAATTAGACTCTTCGATATTAAGGGTAAGATTTTGCGATCTAAATAAATTTTATATTTTGTGACGGATGAATACTTTGTATGCAAACAGAAATGAGGAATATAACAAAAATGTTAAATTTACTTGTATAATATCCACTCGAAGCGATTAATGGATTGCGGTCTTATATTTGCAAGGACAGAACATGCGGACGATTCACCAGCTTCGATGGCCCCATCTACAGTGCCTGGCCAATGCCTTGCATATTCACTAGCAGCAAAGAAGACTCTAAATCGGAAAAAAAGAATTTAAATTACTTAAATTTATAATTTAAAAAGTTTTAACAATTTTTAGACAACTTGTTGCAAAAAAAAAAAATTATACACAAACCTGCCATGAGTGAGCGAAAGCAAATTTACGTGCTTTCTAAAGCTTCCAGGTCTTAAAACGTTCATGGGACTGCCGGTCGGCATATTTTTCCAATCAGTCTCCGCGTACTCGTCAAAGTCGGAAATGGAAGCGCCAAACCAGTCGTTAAACGTGGAAATGATAGCGTTCCTCGAAGTAATGTCAGCGGTTGGACTTGACAAAAATCCCGCAATACGAAGCTCTTCCTGGTAACGAGCATCGTAGGCCAATCGAAGATTACTTTTCGTACTGGCGGCATCGATTAAACATTTTGTCGAGTTCTCATATTCTTGAAAATTCAAGCAAATGCCGTTGAAGAATACATTTTTTCCTTGCTCGAATGATGACTGCGCTTCTTTAACATTTTGAGGTAAGGGCTTGATGCTGATTTCCGAACTTTCAAGCGGAGGGACAGCAACGACCACGTACTGACATCTAAAAATTCATTGATTTCGCTATTTTACCAAATTTAATTATATATGAACATCACAAATTTTATATGCAAGCACATTGTAAAGTCAAAGAATTGTTATTATAGAAATATAATTTTATTAAATACTTGTAATGAGCATTTTTATTTGTCCACACGTGTGCTCTGTCGTCGTTAAATTCAATTTTACGCGCAGTTTCATTATATTGAATTGGATTTGCTTTCTCAATGTTTTCAGATAATAAGTGAGCTATGCTCATTAAGCCACCCTGTAAAATAATAAAGTATATTTTCAATCAACCTGCTTAGATAAATGTTTTAAAAATGTATCTCACTTTTATGTAAAAACGATCAGAATCTCCCAAATTGACTCTTAATCTTTGAATAAAGCCACCCGCGCCACTCAACATAATTAAGTACCATAAAGCTGACATTTCTTTCAAATTTGTAATTCCTATATGAAATCTAATGTGCTTATAAAATTTTTAATTTAAAAATATAATGATGATTGTAAAATACTTTTCATACCACATGTGACGAAAATTAAATTTCGACATATTTCACGAGATTCTGTAAAAAATACTAAACGGCGTAGTATGTATTCGATGCTCACATTCGACAACTTTTTGTTCATTTCCGCAGCTGCATAATATGAGTAAGTAATTTTTTTACTCATAGAATTCATCTAAAGTTTATATTTATAAGACTCATAGATTTACAATATCATATACTGGATTTCGGAAAAGTGAACGGGAGGAGGAGAATATATCGGTAAAATATAAATAAAATATAATAAAATAAATAGCATTCTTTAAAAATAAAACTATTTCAATGAAATTTAAAGGAAGTACTTTTCATAGAAAATTAAGGATATTGAAGTTGAAAATACTACCTTCATTATAAATGAATACACTTCTCCAGGTACGTAAAATGGTAATGATTCATTTAAAATTCGATTCTTCCTAAAGTGTAATGCTTTACGATCATTTTCGATTATTCCATCTGCTTTTGTTAATTGTAAGCGTGTAATCATTTGATTTAATCTGTTCTGCAATTCGTGAACGTAAAATGATTCGCTATCTTTCTTCGATAATAAGCGTCCACCTGCACGTTCTAAAAAATCAATAAAGTTCTTTAAATGTCACTGTTTTATCTATAAGAAAATTCCAATTGAAGTTGGGTAGGTACACTGTTAAGTTTTGTGGAAGATTATTATATATTAAAAGAATGCAATGAAAAACGCGAATTTTTACTGGGAAATATCGAATTTATCGTTTTTTTATCGAATTTTAAGTAAAACTTGTATGTTTTTATTGAAATTTACATAAAAATTGAGTAATTTTCCGAGTTAAATTACCTGTTTTTTCTAAAATTTGAACACTTAGGCCTGCAGATATTAGTCTATTAGCTGCAGTTAAACCACTTAAACCAGCTCCGACAATAACTACATCAAAGTCGATTTGATCTTCCTCTTCTCTTTTATTATCAAATTTTTCTACTGGTTGCTCCATAATGTTTTTTATAGGTTATTACTGTTTAATTTTTTTCGTAATTTTTATTGCTCTAGAGGCTCTAGCAATAAGTTTGTCTATAAATCTAATATTTCTTCCGATAGCCGATACATAATTTTTTGTTTGCATACAATAATTTTATTTATATAATGAAAAAATTTTTACGCGAGAATATTGTTATTATTGAGTACTATTGGTATTGAATATTTAATTAACCTAAATGGATGTTGACTCACATTTTTTAATTCAATCATCATCATAATATCACATCATCATCATTAATAAAAAAAAGTTAAAAGAATTGGATAAGATGAATTTCCCACCAGGTGGAGCATCTATCTCATTTTTAAAAATTCGGTATTCGCATTCTCATCTTGTATATTTTTACAGCAGTGTAAGTGGTTCGTCGTAAATGTAATAAAACGTTTTAACGTAATATACAGTGCTTCAAAACATACCAATTTACTTATTACTATAAGCATTATTATAGAAAAAAAATGTGTGAGCAGTGTAAGTATAAAATGTAAATATACTTATTCCACAGTTATCACGGCTTACTGCACAATCCTGAAAATAAAGAATTGATTTATAAAAATAGGTAGCTTTAAACTTAAAAAATGGCTAGTTTAAATGTAGATACGATAGAAGAAGATGCCGCAGACTTGCAATTTCCTAAAGGTTAGTACAACCTAGAAGTTACTTTACTTATTTTCCTGTTTAACCTCAAAAAAATGAAATAATTAAATCGTTTATATTATATACTAAGAACACTAAAGTACATGAATAAGTTGACACTGTAAATAGAATAAAGTATTTAAATAGTATCTAAAGTAATTGTTTTCTTTCTTTCAGACTGGACATCGAGTGACAAGCACAATGCTGAGCTTGAGATGCCAGTCGAGAGGGAGGAAATTTTTACTTCAGATTCTACTTGCTTTACATGTAAGTGTATGCTATCTGAACCATACATTCGCTGCGCTGTATGTTCTTTTGTTGTATTGTGTCCATCATGCTTTGCCAATGGTCAAGAAAAAGCTGAGCATAAAAATGATCATGATTATATGATCGTAAAAAATGATTTTCCACTAAATGAAGATTCTGGCTGGACAGCCAAGCAAGAAAAACAGCTTATTGATCTTGTGCAAGAATGTGGATTTGGAAATTGGACAGATATATCTTGCAGACTAACAGAAAAATCTCCAGAAGATTGTAAAAAGCACTACTTAAAACATTATATTGATAATCAGTTTATAGTGGGTTTACCAAAATTTCCAGAAACGACTACTAATCTTTTTGGTTCAGAACCAATTCCTTATAATTTTAAACTAGATAATATGGAGGAACCACCAAGATTTGCACCAGGAACTCTTAATTATAAAATTATGGCTGGATATAATGCTGCTAGATCAGATTTTGAAATCAATTTTGATAATCATGCGGAAATGATTATTTCCAGAATGAAAATTAATGAATTTAATCCAGAAGACTACTGTTATAAATTAGGACAAGAATTGCAGGTTGCAATATTTGGTGCTTACAATACAAGGTTAAAAGAGCGAATGAGGCGCAGAAAAATTATAAGAGATCATGGACTGATATCTTCAAGAAAAACAATGTCTTGTTTACAAAGGTTTGATGAAACAATAACTAGACCACTTACAGAAAGATTAAGAATTTTTACGCAGCTTGTTAGTGGAATCGAATTTGATTCAATAATGGAGTGCTTACATCGTATTGGAGAGCTAAAAATTTATCTTCAACGACTCTTTCATTACAGAAAAAATGGAATTCAATATTTTCATAGTATTTCAGTTTTTGAAGAGCTTACACAATTGCGGAAAGAGTATGAAAAAGAAAGAAAACAATACATAAGTAATACAGAGTTCAACTGGCGAAGTATCACTCCTTCGTGTTCTAATGAAAATATCCCAGTAACAGCAAATATAACTCGACGCAAAACTGCACCACCACTTGAAATACATCCTGGCATGTTACATTATGAAAAATTAACATTAGCTGAACGAGAACTTTGTTCTTTAGCCAGAGTTTTACCTGATGTTTACGTAGATATAAAAAACGTTCTAATTAGTGAAAATAAAAAGTGTGGTTCTGTAAAACTAGCACAAGCAAGACAGCTATTGAAAATTGATGTTAACAAAACCAAGAAAATTCATGAATTTCTTGTAAAACAAGGATACATAAATAATAATTGATGTCTACAAATGGGTTGAAACTAAAAATAATTAATGCTGATCTAATCAAACTGTGATATTAAATTTAAATAATTGATAAGGTTAGATTGCTATTGACTAATTATAATTTCTTAAATGGTATATTATTTTCCTTTCAATACACAATAATTTAAATTTAGATTTTGAATATTTAAAATCAAATTAGTTGGTTTTATAATTTATTAAATTTAAAATACTTTTTACTCATTACTAATTCTTGTTAACCTTTTTAATTAATATATGATATGAAATATAGTTAAACCCAATTGTGCTACCTTGTGTAATACATATTTGCATAATAAATGAATAATAAACAATTGTTTTCAGTTTTTTTTATGTATCTTTCAAGTAATTGATAAAAATATTTTCTTCTTTATTAGAATTCGAAAATGCCGATACATTATTAATTTCGGAAGTGCACATGCTTTTGGAACATCGGAAGGCACAAAATGAATCTGCTGAAGAAGAACAGGAATTTTCTGAAGTTTTTATGAAAAGTCTAACTTACACAAATCGTTTCCGAAAATTTAAAAATAAAGAAACCATTGCTGCTGTAAGGAAGTAAGTTTTTTTTAACCAGCATAATAAGAATTAATTTATTATTAAGGAGAATAATACACTGCAATAGACTTTTTCTTGTTTTAAAACTTTTATTTATAATAATTATTTTTAAAACTACTGCCAAAAGGAGTTTTAATATTTAAACATTTGCACAAATGTTCTAATTTACACAAATTAAAATGCTTATTAGATTAGGTTCGTATTAAAAAAATTTACTAATAATATTCTCCTTCTGATAAATTTGACGAAAAATTTAACTATTACACTAAGAATACCATAATTAATTTAAAAATTTAATTTTTTCAGTTTACTGAGTCAAAAGAAACTTCATAAATTTGAATTAGCTTCAATTGCAAATCTTTGCCCTGAAACTCCGGAAGAAGCAAAAGCATTAATCCCTAGTCTAGAAGGAAGACTGGAAGATGAAGAATTAAGAACAATATTAGATGATATTCAAACAAAAAGATCTCTTCAATATTAGATTTAAATCCATGAAAATTCATATCTGTAATAATTTCTATTGATCATTTTGATATTACTGCACCATCAACTTTTATACAATTTAACGACTTTTCATAATTGTTCGAGGTATTAAATGAAAAAATATTGAAGTGAATGACAAATTCATTAATAATCTTCCTTTTCAGTATGTTAATATTATTTAATTAATTTTTTTCTTTGGTAAATGTTTTATTCAAAACATTATAGAATATTTTTATTCTTTTTTGTATATCAACAAATTTAATTTTTTTAAGACTGCAGTAAATAAAAATCAATGTCGGTAAGGTAGATGTCTACATAATCGTTTACATTAATTTTATTTATTTATTAGTGATGAAAAATAGTTTTTATATTGCAACATCGAATTATTGAATCTGTCATGAAGTAATTACTATACGAATTTAGCAAAATCACGTAGTATGTTAGATTAAAATTTTAAATACAAATTTTGTATACTTTATAAATAAAAATTGCAATCATCTATGCAGTATAATATATTACGGTTATTACTTACTTTAAACAATATATTTTTCTATTTCCTTTTTTAGATATTTTGGTTTCCTTTTTTTATTCCTACTTTGTCTCGATTCAAAATTCAATGTATTAAAATAATTTACTAAAACTGCACTCGACTCTTCTCTAATGCATGTAATTTCAGTCTTCAAGTTGGCGCGTGCTTGTAACGTTTAAGTTACAATTTTAAGATACTTCGCAGCAACATCAACATCCACCATGCGCCGAATGAAGCGCCATTTATACAATTCCAGGAAAAAGGGAATATTAAAAAAAGAGAATTAAAAAAAGGAGCGGGCGGTCCCGAACGGCCGCCGGCGCGACAATTATCGCGGCGAGTTGCACTTGCTCGGGCTGCCGGGGAAAGGAGAAAAAAAAGAGAGAGAAAGAAGCAATCAAGAAGGAGGTGCCGCGGTGAGTCCGGCGTTATCTCGCGACAACCGCGAATTAAGCCCGTCGCTTCCCCTGGGCTGGGGCGTCGCGATTGCCTTTTCCGATCCGGCGGGGCATACACGTCGGCGCTGCAGTGGTCATTATCGTCGCGGGAGCTATTAATCGCCGCGCGGCTGAGATTAAGACGAGTTGCCGGAAGACGAGGCTCATCCCGCGATTATTACCGAGACTTCACTGGACTCCGCCTGACTTTTGCAGGCTGCCGTTCTTTGGGCGCCCTCCTTATATGTATCGCTGACTTTTAGCCCGACTGTTTTATTGAATAACGCCGACTTTCTTTTAGCTTTTCGAAAATTAAATGGCAGATTGAAAGCTTACAAAAAGCCTAAGGGCGTAAGATAAAAAGCCGTCTCACTACTAATTGCTTTTCAAAGTAGTACACTGCGAGAATTTTCTTGCATAAAATTACGTTGAAGCTCCACGTAAAAATTACGTGAAAAACTTCATCGTAAGATGGTTTGCAAGTACTAAAAACTTTTACGAGAAAATCACTGTAGTTTTTCTCTCAATCTTGGACAGATGGTGAAGCTTTATAATTTTTACAAGAACGATGCTGTAATTTTTATGGGAAAAGGTCCGTAATTTGTAGATTTAATTTTAACAGATTTAACAGAGCTTTCTTTTGTAAGAATTATACAAATTTTCGCTAACCGTATTAGATTCAAGCAAAAATTACAATGATTTTTTCGTAAAAGTTTCTAGTGTTTTCAAACCGTGTCGTGATACCATTTTTTTCACGTAATTTATACAAGAAAATTCTCTCAATGTAAGAAACATTGATTTAGAATGATGATTTAATTAGTATTTCTGCAGAAACCGTTATAAATAAAGAAGAGTTTTTCTAATTAAAGTATTTTTTTATTACTTTTGAAAAGTTATAAACATTGTTAAAAGAAATCGGATATATACACAATATCGTGACAAATCTTCGCTCGTAGGGCGTAAACGTAACTTTTACGCCCGCTAGTAAAGAAATACGTACTTTATAGGCTCGATTTTTAGACCAAAAGCATGTTTATTGCAAAAAAAAATATTTAATATTGTACCGAAAATTTAATGCCACTAAAAATTTTCCAAAGCGTAAATAAGAAAATTCACGACTAGCTGTTTAAGCTATATAGTTATACAGTGTTTACGAAACTTCCCTGCTCGTAAATAAAGTTTGAACCTGTAAACCAGTAAAATATTTTTAATCCATTCATCTAAATAAAAAACTTTGCGCGTACTCAATCGACTACAATGTGTATTTAATAAATAAAAGATTATTATATAAAGTAAGGTATTGAAACGTGATAAAACTCTTAAGATGCTCTTATTGAGTAGGCATGCCATTGCTTCCTTTTGCCATTATTATTTTGATTAATTAAAATCGATGTGCCAATAAATATTTATAGTTCTCACTCTTCTTTTGGCGATAAAATCAGACTGAATAATCGACCGTTTGTATATAGGTGGCTCTTTATTTTAAAGTCTAACATTGTATATATTTATAAAACAATTAAGAACGAAAAAAATTTAATATGATCACAGTTTGCTCATATTTTTATATGTAAAATCCCCGTTTATATCAATTTGTTAAATAATTTAAAAAATTGTAGATACCTTTTTATTAAACATTTTTTAGTATAAAACGAATAATTTTTTTTTACTACAAATAGAGTAATTATTACTTTAACAAGCACGATGTCGAGAGACTATAAGATAATAAATGAATTGAAGGACAAATCTTTAGGAAATGTTATCAGGGTTGACATTTATATATGAGGCGCCGAATATCGAAGAGGCAATGCTGTATGACAGAGTCGATTTTACGAGCGCAGATATCGCACTTTCTATCTCTCTTTCTCTCTCCGTGGCAAAGTGGCGTTCCGGGAAAGGCAATTAAAGCAAGAGACGGCCAAACTTTTCCGTTAAGAGAAGGATAACAGCCACTTCCGGCTTCATCTATCAACGAAATTATTGCCCACTTTATTGGGGATCCTTAATTTATACTCTGCTCGACTCAACTTCCAAGTTCTGATTTAATTAACCCTAAGGATGCTTGTTCCTTTCTATTGTTATTATGACCAGAAAATCACTATAACTCGGTTTTACACGTGAACAATCGACACATTTGTAGATATAAGACCGGCGAATGTGACGTTATTTTTTAATGAAAGATTAAATTAAAAGGTGCAGGTTTCGCGCAAGCGGAATCTACTATACCTTATATCGCTGAATGTGGCTCAGAAAAACAAAGCAAGCAAGGCGAGAATACTATCATAGAAATGAGAGAATTTAGAAAGGGACGAATAGATGAGAATCTTTAAATACCGAAAAGGCATATCTTTTATTTATCAAAAATGTCAAAAGTATAAAATACAGTTCAATAGAACACAGAACATAATAAAATAGCCGAATAAAAAATGTATTTAATACCACGAGTAGAAATAAATATATAAAAATATTTACTTTTTAAGAAAATAAGAGAGGCCGAAACAGAGACATAAATAAAACAGTGAAGCCTGCAAAAAAATCTTTACTAGTATAAGAATTAATGTTATATCGAATCTAACGAAATCATTAATAAAACTAAATTTAATTTAATTATTTTGTTCATTGATACAGTTATAACATGCTCGCAAGAGATAGATAGATATAGTCAGCTTTGATAAAAGCAAAATTTTTTTTTTAAATATTTAAATATTAATATAACTTCCACATAATTATAATTAACTGAAAGTTAAATATAAAAGAAAAATAAAGCATGAGTCTCTTTTGAGATTGATTAAATATGAAAAAAGAGAAAATGATAAATAGATATAGAATCTTTATTCGCTTTCTCGGCAAAAAAATTCATTGTACAGTGTTTGCAGAGACATAAACATAAAAAAATAGAAAAAAAGTAATTGAGAGAGAGAGAGAGAAAGAAAGATTTGGGGTGGGGGGCTAGCCCGTATTACGAAGGTGTTTGTAGGCGTAGCGAGAGCTCTATATATGTAGGAGAAACAGTTTCGAGAAAAAGCATTATCTCCGATTAACAAACAAGCGGGCGATAATGAAAAGGCAAGAAACTCGTTCTGCTCTCGCGTGCTACGGGACGCTCGAGAGTCCCCTGACGCACTTGTTCTTTTACACCGGGCGGACGGACGCGCGGCGCCGCAACACTCGGAAAAAGAAAAGGGGGATCGATACGTCGCGCTCACCCCGGCGCTGCCACGGAGAATTCCCGGCTTCGATTTGACCGTAAGACCTCCGCAGTGCCCACCCCGACGACGGTCTAATACGTCGGCAAACTAATTTCATCCTGGGACCGTGGCTGTGTGGCGCGTCTAACATTGTAGGAGGGGAGTGTCTTTCGGCCGATCACTGCGCTAACTTACGGACTCCCTTTAATGAGGAAAATCTCCGCAACTTTCCCTGACGTCACTTTTTCCTCTCTCCCAAGCTTGTAAATATTAAAAAGTCAGAATTGGCTATCGATCGTCTTGCAAAATTTACTAGATTCATTAGATTATGTATTTATATAGTACATTTATTTTAATAAAGGCATATTTAGGTAAAAGTATATTTAGGCAACTAGTACGTGCGAATAATTAAACAAGATATTTTTGAACACGTGACAGGGAGATTTAAAAAAATGTAAGAAATTGAAGCTTAAATCGTGTTTAACAGTGCACTTGAAATTTATTTGGTACAAAGCACATGCAAGGTGACAGAATGTTTTATTTTGTAGTTTTAACTTTAACCCTTTTAATAAAGTCTGCTATAACTTATTATGCAGGCAGTATAAATAAATTTTATTACATACTTCATAATGAAAGTACAGAGAAAAGTATCATTGTAGCTTATACCGGTATTGGATTTAATCCTTAATGATCATCGTCTTAGAGCCCTTTTATCAGGATAAGCGAGTGTCTCAGCGGCGGCGAAAATAATAATATACGCCTCGGATAATGAAGGTATAGCCGATCAATCCAAAGGATATCCTTCGAAATTTAATTGACCTTCTTAAGGACTTAAGCACTCTAGAAGCGACAATTTCAAAATTATGAATTTCATTTAACTTTAAATTGTTTATATTTTATATGTTACGAATTTAATTTACGAAATGCATTTATATATTGTCAATCTATTCAATGGTTAATCTTTGTAAAACAAATAGAGCTGAAGAATCGTTCCTAAACTTTCAATCGAAGGTTATAAACAATTTATATCCCCTAATTATATTCTGGTTGAAAAAAGTTAGCAGAGTCACTTAATTATTATAAAACGATTGCTCGCAAAACATTTACTTTGTGCGAGTTTAAAATCTGGCAATATCGAAAAATAAATTCAACAAATACACGCGAGACATAAGTAAGCAATTGCGATGTTTTCTTGACAAACGTAGGGTACTTACCCGTACCGAAAAAGCAATTGCTTTTTCTTTCCATTCACTGAACCGACATTTGCTTTTTAATTGAAAAGAAATAATTTCTTGGCTGTGATCAGCAGGTCAGTTGCTTTTTTTTTAAATTGCTCTTAAAGTGTAAATAAACAATTTCAATGAAAGTAATTGAAAGGCTTACTTTTTCTTAAGTAGATTATAAAGGAGGAAGCGTCTCATTCAAATGTAGTTATCACATTAGCTTTTGGCCCATTAGTCAATCATTATGAGCATTGCAATCATGAGTGATGCAACAAGCAAGTTAAAAAGTAATTTATCTCGTCTTGATGTCATATGGTACAATCATAAGACTCCAATCTGATTGAAAATTCGCTCCTTAAGCACCATATTTGAAGCGAAACGCTCGCACGTGGAAATATTGTGCCCGCGGATCCGGCAAATTTAAAGGAAGTACTCGAAACAAACTACAGAGCGATACTTATTACTAACGTCATTCTTATCCACGTCTAGATCGAAATCCCGACTACAAGACACCCGAAGCAAAAGGGACTCGCCGATATCCGGTGCGCGCCGCACCGACCGTCAGATCGAAGACCGCCAGCCCCCGTTGCAGAAAAGCGCGGAAAAACTCCGACAATGGACGCTATTGCAAAAGTCGCACGGCGCGAGAAAAGCGAAACGCGCAGTGCAGGCAGCCGTCCCCCCGCGGGATGCAACGGCTCGGCGCGCGCGCGATAAGGCGCGGGGGACGGCGCGATAAGAGCCGCGGCCTTTCTCGCGCCTTGCGGGGGCTTCTCGGGCCGGCCGCGCGGCGGCGGCTCGGCGGAGCGAGCCGAGCGCGCCCGAAGC
>JAWWEN010025002.1:0-17379 GCA_035582955.1 Sycophila texana | reverse complement strand
AAAGAGGTCTTTTCAGAGGGCTGAAATTCCTGAGCGTTCGGTGCGCCATAAGAAGTTATCACTTCAAAAAAAAAAAAAAAATAGGCTACGGTGAATCGCGTCATCGGGAACAGTGCCGAGGGAAACGGCCAGCACGACGCGCCTCGGGACTAAAGAAACGGTCGCGAGGCCGCGGGCGGCTCGTCGGCGCGTAACGGTATGTAGGTGCACGCGAGAGGGACAATGGTGCGCGCGCGGGCGAGGCTCTCGTTCGTCTCGAACTGACGAACTTGAACTCTTCGCCGACTCGGTCTTTGTTTGCCGATGAGCTAATGGACGTGCGCCCCGGTGAAAGTGGCGTCGCCGGTTTCCGAGAGATACCGTCTCACCTTTCGCGCAGTTTTATTTGCACTTCTTAACGGTTGATGTGGTTTTCTATAGCTTTTTTGGATAAATCATCGGTGCGATGCGCGATTTGTTTTTTTGTGGGATTAAGTTTTATGGCGTTGATGTGGTAAGCGATGCGGGTTGTTATGAGAGATTTAGATTTGTACAAATATTTATCAAAAAATTGTAGATGTCAAAGTTTTGCTAAGTAATTTTTACATTGTAATGTGGATAATTTTGACGAAATGCCCTGAAACTCCTGAGTACAATAAGTGAGCTGTAATTTATAAAATATGATGTTGATTTGAATGAAACTCTGAGGATTAATTATATACCTTCAGGAAAAAAGTCTGTAGAAATCTACGCAGAGTTTTTTGTCTTTGTGTCCTACCAAAATTCTCATAAAAATCCATAAATTAATTAATGTAATACTACACTTTGTGCAAGTCCTTTTTTTAAATATTTACACGAAGAGAAATGATCTCCTAAAAATTGCAGTAATCAAAGACTGAAATTATTTGAAATATTGTAATTTCCTGTAAAATTTATATAAAAGCTATACAGCAAAATTTGTTAGAATTACAGTACATTTTGAAAGAAATTATAATATATTTTACAAGAAACTCTTGTAACTTTTGTAACTAATGTCAGTCGACGAGGACTTGATTATTAAAATTGACTATTGCAATAATGTCAGTCTACGAGGACTTCATGTTAAAATTGACTATTATTACAATTTTTAATAGAGAATTTTTCTCTGCGTATAACTTCTGTCTAATTATACACGAAGCATTTGATTATTACAAAAAATTCTATTGATCTTGCGTTGAATAAGTTTTTACATTAAAATTTTCGCTGCAATACTGAACAATAATAGTACAGGACAAATTCCGGACATAAACAAACAATAAAGGATCTTATAATTGACCAAAAAACCAGATGTTTAACCGTCAAGATTAAGATAAAAAGATCCATTTAATAAAGCTAGGAAACCGTACCTCATAAACCCGATGCATTCCTAAAATTGAATCGGTCCACTGGGCGACTGGACTCGTAAAGTTCGCGATCGAGGTCAGACGCTTCATTGTGTTTGCGGGTCGAGAAAAATCGGAAGCAGGAAGCTCAACGGGAGCCTCAAAATTCCGGGGGAATTTCCGATCGAGGGAATCGAGGATGCGCGGAGAAAGGCGCGCCCTGCGAAGGAGCGAAAAATAACCCGCGAGCAGATGCATCCCGAGCTCGGTGTGGCCGAAAAGTCATTTACCGGTCCGACGATCGATCGCTGCTCACCTCGAAATTTCGCCGTTTTTGGTCTTTCGGAGTTTATAGGTTCGTTGCAGCTGTCCAGACGAGTTTTTCTAGAGGCAAAGTAGAGTACCGACGAGTTTAATGTTATACTCGTGTGAAGTGTTGCGAAGTTTCAGTTTTTTTTTTCGTGTTAAATTTATTTTAATGTTTTCTCAAATTTCTTACTAGTAGTACTGTTACATTATTCTCCATTTTTTTTAACCGAAGTTCGTATGAAAGGGTAACGTTACTTTCTAATTTACAGTAATATTCAAAAAGTTTCATCGACAATAATGGCCTTAGATGAAATTCCTACGGAGGACTTACTAAATGAAAAAAGTACATAAAATATCGGTATGTTTTTAAATAAAAGAGAAGTCCTTCTGAAGAAGTCCTTCAGAACTCCTTCTATTCTGCTTGCACGCTGCGTCTTCTTGTCAGTATAAATCTCTAAATGGGGTAAATTTAAATTAGATAAAAAAAAGGTGACATTAATTTATGCTTCGCGTCAAGTGCTACTTTTAAATTCGAATTCACCAAAGATTTTAAATCGTATAAATAGGAATGAAAAATAGAGTACTCGTTCCACTTCTTGTGAAGTTTCACTGTCTTATAAAAGTATTTTCATCGAGGCGGTAACCATCGCGTAAGAAATGCATCTGCATACATGCATCATAAATTTGTTTGTAAGCGTTCCCAAGGTATCCCGATATAAACACTCGGAAAAACTGCTGCGCTAAGAGAAAGTTTCTTTAACTAAAATAAATTATTTCCATTTGCATTCGCGAATAATCCAAATTGCATCCGAGGAAGCCTTTTAATCACGTGATTTATATTGTTTTATCCTTTGGACCGCTGCATTTAAGATCGCAATCAAGGAAACGGCAATAATTTCTAATTTCGTTTGCATAATTAACGTATCGATTTCATAAAACTCCTGATGAATATCAGCGTGATCTTCCGTTTTCTAAAAATAAGGAAATGCAATATTTTCGGAGTAAATCGTGTACGCGGGGAAGATTCTAATCTTTTTATTTCTAACGCTATCATTTAGACTGCCGCGTTTGAGACTGGAATAAAGGATAAGACTATTATTTTTCAAAATATTATTAACACTGATATACAATACGTTTGATGAATGTTATATAAATACAATATAATTACTCTCTTTTCTAAAGCTGAGGAAGCGTAATATATTACTAATAAAATACTTAAATTTCTAATGCTTTTTCCGCTAGTTTATCATCATCAATCTTAATGCATCTCTCGTGAAAATAAAACTTGCCGCAAGTACGTAAACCCGCGTCAAATTAACAGTTCGGATTCGAAAGCGAAATTTACTGATTTTTAAAACATTTCCCGTTAAAACAAAAATGTAAATAAATAAAACTCGTTTGTTTACCATAAATTAAGTAACCAGATAAAAAGAATGCAACAGAATCTCAAAAAAAAAATGTGAATAACTGCAATTTCATTAATTTCTTACTCGTGTCCCAAAACCGTCATTGCAGTAATAATCATCAGAGGAGCCGTGATCGGTTTCACTGAGGGGTCTCGGAGGAAACGAGGCGACTATACCGACGTCGGTCGAGGAGAAAAGTCGATCGCGCCAGCGATGCGTCCAAATGACACGGTCGCCGCCTAATGGGACATTTTCATCGGCGTGCTGGGGACCCGCGGCGGCCTTGGAAAGCGAAATGCTCCGGTTCGCGGTCCACTTGTCTCGCCGACGACGATTTTCCCATCGAACTGCAGCGCGACGCGCGATTTTCTCCGCCGGCGGGATACGATGAAAGCCGCGGCGTGCACCCGTATAACTTTCCAATTAACATCGGTCAACGATGTATGATCGAGATTTAACAAATTTTTTTTTTTAAATTTTGTTGGTCGACATTTGGGATTTTTTGGAGGGAACGATTGTATTTTGTAAAAATAGGAAAAGTATTCTGCGCTCTGTGAGGTCTTTGTATGCTTGCTCCTTTTATATTGTAGTTCATTATTTAATCTATATTTTTTTAAGATTTTTTTTATGAAAATGGTAGTTTCAAAAGCCACTATCGATTTTTTCCTATGGTAGGTTTCGAAAGTAAGTTCTCGATATATGTTTAGTTTTCAATATTTTTGGGGTTTATTTAATGTCAGAGTATATAATAAATTAACCGTGCAATAAAAAATATTGTTGTTATTAGTTTGTAAATTTATTTTTCAGAATTTAAAGAAGTAAATTCAGATCATGTTTGTGCTTTCGATTTCATTAGTTTTAAAATCGTGTTGCCATTTACGCAAAATATCAACGATAAAAGATTTTAATACTTTATAATTATTACGTAAATGCAAAATAATATTTAAAAATATTAATTGCACATCATTCGATTAATCAGTAATAATGATAGGATTGAATTAGTAATTATAGACTGTCAATCTTTACAGTGATTATAAATAAAAAAAAGATCTCTAGACTTATTTCCATCGCGTGCTAAATAGAACTTACATTTTTTATTGAATTCGCATTTTTTTTATAAATGTAAAAAAAATGAAAGTTCAGCCAATGAAATGTAGCAAACTCCTGGGTAAGAAAAGTCTCGAGTGAATATTTTTTTCGGAATTCTGCGGCAAGGACTACGAGACAAGCTATAATGATTAATCGCAATACTAGTCTTTAAATTACAGCCAGAAAAATGCCGCGACAAAATTATGTAATAATCCGATGTCAATTCGTCTATGTCGCCGCACTGAATTTTTTTTTCTCTTCTCTTGAAATCCATCAAGTGAAATGCTGCACTTTCCAATGTAAATTATCCTCCGCATTTAACGTAACCATTTGTTGTAGTACACTAACAGTATTTTTGTTTGATTTTCACGTTTGTCGATTCCTGAATAAGCAAATTGAGTTCTTTTTTGCTCAAGTGGTTCACACAGGCAACGGTGTCCATAAAAGTTAGTTTAAAAATAAAAAAAATAATTTTTTCATTTTCTTCAAATACTTTACAATTCTTTAAATTAAAAACGTGAATTTTCTGCTGTATGTTCTATTGATAATTGTTAATTAAACAATACATCCTTGAAAAATTAATACTAATAAATCAAATTTTCTCTTTGTAAAATAGCTTTTTTTATAACGAAATTAACAAATTTTAAATTTTTAAGTGCAGCCATTCAGTATTTTTATGATAACAATGGATATCCGTCTAAAAATTTCAAGTTTTTGTAATTTTTTTTCAACAGTTTCAAGCGAATTGTTTAGTCAGTGCGAAATTAGAGGATCTCTTCCTCGTTACAGTGCTAAATTTTCCGTGATTATGTCAGGCACTCGGACACTGCACTTAAGGCGCGTTCGCCGTGAGAAAGACAAGATAAGACGCGGAAGAAGCCCGAGGGGGGCGTTGACGCGTCGAAATCCCGGGAGATGACACGGTTTCCACTAACCCATAGAGGCGCGCCGCACCGTAAAAGGTGACTGAACTCGGGGGAGCCCAGATCGCGACCTCACCTGTCGAGAACGCGCACGGTTTACCTGCTTTTAGCACATGTTCCCACTTCTTCGTATTTGTGGGTCGTTGATTGTAACAAATCATCTATATTTTTTTTTATACTAGTAGGGCAGTGGATCAGTAGAAGACTTATAAAACGTCCTTTTTTCGGGATTATATTTGCACAATGAAATTGTCTATTTATTTTTTTTTTAGTTCGAGACTTCTAAGCTATGAATGCATTAAGCCTGTGGAGGTACCTGCATTGCCCTACTTTGTTTTAAATTTGATGAGGATATTTTTTATCTCTTTGCAGAAGACATACATTTATTAATAAATATATTATTTTATATAAATAGTCTTAACATTTTCGCAATGATTACCTAAAAGTAGGAGGTTTCGAAATTTTAGTCGATTAAAACCGATTAGCTTCAAAATTAATGAAGAGTGATTTATGAATCTTTTGCTTCCTCGTATTTCTTTATCAATTCATTTTTATCACGAGTCATCCCGCGACTAGAAAAATGCGTAAATCACGCGAGCCGTGCATCGACTCCTCGAGGCATATACATAAACGTGCAGAACATAAATAAACATTGCATTGCCGTCAGTGCACTTACGTGACAATGGTTATGGAGGATTACTTTCAGTACGAATTTCTGCAACTCACCTGCAACAGGAAGAGAAAAAAAATGTAATTACACACGCCGTTAAAAATGGAACAGATAAGGATGCTAAATTTAGGAGGAGATCGGATAGTCTAGTTAATATGATATTTTTTCGGAGCCGCGGTGAAAATGATTATTTTTCTAATATTAACCAAATTTATTCTAATTAACTTAATTAAAGTGGTCTTCCTTGAATGCAAAGTGCTTATTGCCCGCGTACAACGAATTAATTAAGCGTGATTTAATTGGGCAGCGCTGAGAGCGTTTAAAGTAGTCCTCCCCATTCTTTTCAAGTCCAGTCTCAGAATTTTAATATTCACGAATATAATTTAAAATGGGTAATTGATTGCACGTGCGGACAATGAGAATTCGCGTCCTTAAAATATACTTTTTTGTGGAGTGCTTTTGCTGAGCGATTATCTCGTATCAATTTTTGCCTTTGTGAAAATGAACTACTAAAAGTTAATGTAAACTATTGATGAACTTGATTAAAAAAATAAATTGACAACTACTGCAATTAATTTACATTTGGCAGTATCCAAAAAACTACTAAGATATATTGACTTATCCTCTGGACGTTTAAAACCATCGTTATTTACTATCGACAAAGTGCGGGTTAAGCTGAAGCCTCGTCAAAAATGGCATCGGGTGAAGCAACGCGTCCCACGGTATTGCATAAAGAAAGGATGCGGGTTTTGTAAGCTCGACGACGAGCGATCTTTTCCAGAAAGATGCACCCGTCGTCGATTTTCGATTGTGCAAGACTGCAGTGCAGTACTCCGCGTGCGAGATAAGGATCTTACTCATGTAGGCGAAGTCTGACAGGAGGTTCTTGAGTGATAGTTATATAAAATCTTCTTTTTCTTTTTCAAAATTGTAATATTAGTTTTGAGGATGACATGTGAAATATGAGTTTCTTTTTAACTGAGGAAAGTTAATTTTTTTAAGTTTAATTAATTAGTGAAGATCGAGGAGTTTAAAATTTACTTATATAGTGCAAATAAATATTTTTTAATTTGGAATTGAAAAACGGCATAATTTATATTTTCGTAAAAATAAAGAAATTGTATTATCTATTTAAAAATATAACATATGACCGTGACATTCGTCGACTTACACAATAGTCGTCAAACGAGGAAGAAACTGTTTCAAGAAATTAGTAAATTCGCTATCGCGTTTCCTCGTTGAAATTTTAAATATAAGCACACTTGTTGTTTAGACTAACAGTTTTCAACTTCAGCGAAAAAATATTAAAATTTCCTTTACTTCAAATATAGCCCCACGACATGTTAAACTTAAAGAAAATATATATAAAAGATATAAAAAGCATTAAAAATACAACATCAATAGCTTAAAAAGCCTTCGCGAAAATTTTATATTCTTGAGGTAAAATGACGAGTTTACTGGGATTTGCATGAAATTGACTGTTTCGCGCGTTGATCGCGATAAAAAGTTTCGCTCGTGTTTTATATAATGATTTCTCGCCGGGCGTCTACATACGCGCAACCGAAGAAAAATCCGGCCGAATTTACGAGTATGCAGGACCGAGTGTTCGTTTTTTTCTCCTTCGGTCCGACCGACGCGGGTATAGGCGGGTACGACGCCAGTCAGCAGCGAAAGTGCCTCCAAGCCTCGAGTTTCTAATTGTCCGCGGGTTCGATCGACCGGATTCGAGCGAGTGTCCGTCCCCCCGCATTATCATTCTCGTTTTCGGATTTTCCTATTCTTTTTTTATTTCACTTTACAGCTCCGTCGCCTTTCAATCACAACTCTTTTTTTCGATTTTTTTCTTTTACTCTTTTAGGACGTGGTTAATGTAGCAGGGTGTGAAAAAATTATAAGCTCGACAAGATGAAATGAAAAGTTACTGAGGACTTGATGTGTCGTGCGTTAAAAATGCAGTTCGATTGCTTTCCTTCAGTTGGAAGTAAATATGAATTTACGTAATGATGGAGTACTGAGATCGAGTTTTAATTAAACATATAGTCTTGGTTGAAATTAAAGGTTGAAATTTAATTTTTAGATTAAAATAATTTAGTTGGTTAATTAAATTGATTAGAGTCCCTAATTGAAATGGCGTGCTTGCATGAAACAAAGGTCCGTTCCAATGAAAAAAGGTGCACTTATATCGAGGGTAATTAAAATGTACTGTATTTTCGTAATAAAGTTTTTACAATTTCATTCCGGTAAAAAAATCCTTTTCAAATATCGCAACATTTTTTTTATCGAATTTGCACCGACACTTAAAACTGTAATACAAGAAAAACAAACTCGGCAATTCTCCGTTCAACAGCTCAAATCGTTCGTATTTTGGTAATTGGCTTTTTACGACCATCTAAAAATGGAAAGTTTTTATCCAATTCACAAGTAATTTCTTTAACAGGCCAATTGTAATAAAAAAAATTGCTTTTCAAATCCCACTACACTTTTACACCTCATTTCCATCTCTATTTAAGAAAACCGCACAATACTTGAACAACAAAATCTCTCCTCGGAGAAAAATACTCTACTAAAGATTGCAATAGTCAAACTACAATAATTTTGTTATAAAATTTACAAGTCATAGCAAAATTTGATAGGTTTACTGTAAATATTACAAAAAACTATTGTAATTTTTACCAATAATGTCAGTCTTTGAGAATTAACATTATATAACTGACTGCTGCAATTTTTAGTACATTTTTTCTTTCTGTGCGCCTATTCTCCGTTCGACTCCGTTCTAGAGTGTTCAAAACTACCGGAAAAAGTGAAAAAGAAATTATCGATGTCCTCAAAGCAAAAATTAACGCTTTGTCGGTGTCAAAAAGGGGCTGCTTTAAACAAAGGGAAAAAAGCGGGAAGTACGGATCGTTCGCAATAATTTTAGCATCGATCGGGGCGAGATTACTCGACCGGTTGCGTTTCCAA
This sequence comes from Sycophila texana, assembly GCA_035582955.1. Taxonomy (NCBI): domain Eukaryota; kingdom Metazoa; phylum Arthropoda; class Insecta; order Hymenoptera; family Eurytomidae; genus Sycophila; species Sycophila texana. The sequence continues at coordinate 8,681 of JAWWEN010025002.1, read as the reverse complement.
GTTCCCTCATTTTCCTCAATTTGCCCGGAGTGCGCGCGCGAGCTCGTAACTGCAGGTGTTGAAACGACGGCGCTCCGCGAACGAATTATATTGTTGCACCGATGACATAATAACCGAGTGCCGGGAGCATATAATGGCGAAAGAGGCCCTCCTTTTTTTTCTACCGCCGATCCGTCGCTTTACCGCCGATTTGATAAATTGGCGCTCCTTCACTCGCCATTTCTTGTTATCGTTTACACGGAGAACTGCAGGGGATCATTTCGATTGAGTCGTTTCAGACGAATGCTGTTTTTGTACCGTGCTAATTGCGGGTGATATACTGGTGCTTGCCAAGTGTTACTTGTTATGGCGTTTTAGTTATTTTAAGTGTATATTCATAAACACTATATCATTATTGACAATCGTTCGGTAAAAAATGGTTGCGATGCCGTAGTCATCTTATACATGAAGTATTTATCGGTTGCCTCCTATAGACAGGACTTCTCGTAATAAAGATTTGTTTCTTTTTGCGATACCAAATGTTTGGATTTTTAAAACTTGCATGGATGTAAAATTAAATTTTTTAATATTATAAAGTATTAAAATTTGAAACTCATACAGAAAATGTTTTATCATGATATTATTATTGCAATTCCGGACAATGTGCCTGCGTGATTGAAAAATTTTATTTTATACTTTTATTGCTTCGCATAGCTCATGGTGATGATTCATTTGCCCAGATTTTTCCTATTTTGATTTTTATCAACGTTCCTTTTTTAACAAAGAGATTAGGCCCTAAGTATCAAAAGAATAGTTTGTACAAGTTCTATTTACACGAAGAAAAATTTTTCATTAAAATTTGCAAAATTAAAAAAATTCCTATAGTGGCTAGTAAATTTTAAAATATTTAAATTTAATTTGACTGTATTTATAGAAAAATTTACTATTAATTGTACCATGTATTTATTTTTATTTTTAGAGTTTGTCTTTGCTTTAGAAAAGACTATTGGAACTGTTAAAGTAGCATTTTTCTGTGTGTAAATATTAAGAAAAAAAGAACTACAAATTAAACAATAAATAAAATAGATCCGCACTATTAATCTCTTAATCTTTTTTAAAAAAGAAGTGAGCCCAACCCATGCCAGTAAATTTCTTCAATTTCTAAATGCTGCCGCCACACGTTTACGGTCCCATTACGAACAGCAAGTACCGATCGCACTTCGATTCGCCCGGTGTGAGATTTCAGCAGTCACCCGAAACTAGCCGATCTCCGCAGCCGGTGGATACATTGGGATTTGACATCCGGTATGTATATCTAACTAAGATAGCGCGACTTTGCCAGCTTAGCTTAAGAGGTATATCTATATATAGGGGAAGTCAGGGCATAGTGGGCCACCCCATTAAATATGTTGAATTTGTTGTGAAAAACATTTATTAACAAGTTTAATTTAAATTAAAGCATTTGTATTATTACATTGCAGGATTACTAATACAGTTTTTGCATATAAAGTAATACTGCAGTGTCATAATGATAATTTTTCAAAATGCTTTAATTTGAATCATGAAACTTTTCACAGCAAATGTGCACACTACTAATTTTACCACACTATGCCCCGACTCCCCCTACAAATCGATATAGATATAAATTCTTTGTTAAACCTGGCAAAGTCACGCCATCTTGGTTAGATATATGTATCGGATGTCAAATCCCAACACCGATCCGGGAGCTGTCCCGAGCTCGCGCACCGGTGCGAGCGAGAGACACGCGATCGCGAGCAAGGACGTCGGGAATGGAGAGACCGCCGCGGTGTCTCGGGAATTTCTAAGCCGGCCGTGTCGTCGGGAAACTTTCTCCGCGGCCACGCCGGCGAGGCCTCCCTCCCCCGACGACCGAGCGTCGCGTGCTCGTTATCGGGTTCACCGGTTTTCTAGACGCGTCGCTGCGAGAGAAACCTTTTTCTCGGGATGTCGGATGTACATTCGCGTGGTGTGTGCACACTTGTTTTTTTCTATACACATTTCGGGGATTTTGGTCGTGCGTCAGGGAGATTTTGAAGATTCGTTTTATGTGGCGTTGACTTGGAAAGTTATACTTGCTTTCAATTAAGGTAGTCGAGCTGAGTGTTTGATGTCTGGACGTAATGCTTTTAGATGGTCAGGCTTATGAAGTTTCTAATCGTTGAATGTAGATGAAGTGCAGATGAAGAAATTTATTTAAAATTCATGAGTCGTTCGAGAGTGATAAAATAAAATTGGATTTAAGTAGTATAATTACAGACAAATAGAAAACCGAATAAGGTGTCGCGGGTAAGTGAGTGCGTGTAGACACGCGATTATAACGTTTGGTCTCGAATTCAATATCGAGATGAAATTGGATTCAAATTGAACTACTCAATTTTATATGAAAAATCCATCTGCACTTTCAACGCATTTAAAGTAACAGTACGAGTTTTTTTAACACTGAAAATCGTACACTGAGCGAAATGTTTAGGAAAAATTACTATGCTACTTAGGAAAGTGGTCACGGACTGTCATTTCGAAAAAAAAATTACCATACTTTATAGTACCATTTATAAAATAGTATCGTAAATTTTCGTATACATTATATAGTAAATTTTGTTAGTAAATTTTTTTCGGAATGTCAGTCTGTAACTACTTTATTAAAGACTATAGTAATTTTTACGTGAAAATTTCTCTAGTGTAAGATTAATAAAAATAAACCAACTATACAAAAACATTAAAGAAATGTTTTCCAACGTTCCAATTAGACAACTCACATACGCTAATTTCATCCCCACATGATAATCTCATGAACAATACTGAAATCACTTCGAACAACATTACAACACTTATGTTCCCAAACAATATATTCAAGAAAAATACAAAAAACCTCTTTTATTGCTAACATTCGTCTTGGGGGGGTTTTCACTGCATCCGAGATCAGCGCAATGAAAATACCTGCAGTTGGCGCGTAATTGGACAGTCGAGGGCATTGAACGGGCAATTCGTCTGAGCTCTTCCCGCGGGATCGCAATTTCGATCTCACCCGCACGTGTAGCCTTTACGATAGGAGAGAGGATTCACGCGACCCACTTTATAGTCTGCCCGATGAAGAACTCGAAGACGATCGCTCCTGCCTTTATTTTATTCTTCGCTATCGCCGTTTCCCTTTTCGTCTTAATCGTTGGTGTGATTAAAGCCAGAATAAATAATTAGTATATTTTTTTTTTAAGTTGACTGAACGAAGTGATTAGTGGTCAACGGCGCAAAATCACGAAGTAAATGTCTGTGATTCCTTTTATTTATGGATGGTCTATCGGTGATTCTTGAAAATTTATAAGTTCATTGCGGGTTGCATTAAGTTAATGGGTAGCTTTAAATCATTGATACTCGCGGATTTTTCTTGCTGAACTTTTCAAATTAAATTTTTTTCAATTAAAACGGATAATGACAAAAAAAATCTATTATGACTTTAAAATTGACAGTTGGAACTTTGTATTATCAATTAATAAACTCGTATTGAGGTTGGACATCTGTTATGTTACACTCGGTGTCTGTAATTTTTTCTCAATAAAAATTACAAAGTCTCAAGTGAATAATCCCGGGAAATAATTAATAACCTGCGCAGAAATTCAGAAACTGTCACACGTACAATTAGCACAAATGTGTTTGATAATCGCCAGGATAAATTTTGTACAGTATCCTTCCTTTCACGCGAAAAAAGCATTGCAGCCACGTGCTAATGTCAAAAGGAAGTAGTAGGCCATTATATTTTTATAAAGAGTAAAACGAGCGATACAATCGCCACATCAGAATTAAACTAAAGAAGGTATACAATCGAGTCGAAACCAAAAAGTTTCTCAAAGTCCCATTGTCACAATAGCTCCCGACAATTTACGCGAAATGTCGCTCCCGCGCGGAGCCCACGTGCAATTACACGGCGCGCTCGCTCAAAACGCATCGACGAAGCGGATTTCGCCAGGATGGAAGAAATGGCTGTTTCACGACCAGGCCCCCATCAGGATATATTGTGTTGGCCAACCCTATGCAGGCACACTCGTCTCCTGGGCTTTCCCGCTGTGGTCGCGTAGGAAAGACTTTCTGTTTGGCCGTGAGAAAGCAGCGGGTGAAGTACGCTTATTTCGTTGGGATATTTTCTTCGGTACGCCTTTTTGTTTCTCCTTCGTCTTTTTTTATTTTTAAGGTCGCGCGACGCCAAAAGTAAGAGTGGAGTGGAAATTACGAGAGCAGCGTCGCGCAGTCGAGGTGAAGTTCACGAAAGTGTTTGAGAACATTTTTTGTTTTGTTCCTTCAAAAGGTTGGGTGGAGCGATTGTTCGGGCCTTTTATAGTTTGAAATAGCTGGGAGTGGAGTGGAAATTAGTGTAATTTTCTGAAAATTTAGGGTAGAACAGAAATTGTGATTCCACGGTTTTTGATATGCGGCAATTTTTCCAAAGTCTCTTAGAAGCATAATGACAATTTTGAAATTAGAAATTAGCTTAACAATTTTTTACTTTGCAGTTCTACTTTTTTTTTTTAATTGAGGGAAATTTTTTTATTCATCTATGAGAAACATAAGCAGTCGTTACTTTTTAAGATCTCAATGTTCAAGGAAAGCGAAGTGCTAAAACTAACTGTTAAACTTTAAATTTGCATGATTGAAACAATTGGAGAAAATTGAATAAAACTCGATGTAATTTCTAAATACTGTCGAATAATATTTGCATTGCATTGCATTTTATTGAGTCTCTCAAATTTTGCCGTTTCTTTTGAACGAATCTTGAATAGAAAATAATGAAAGATAATAAACTTTAATTTCTCAGAAGTTAAAAGTTGTAAATAAACTTATAAAAACGAAAATAAAAAATAAGAAGTAAAATTCCAGAATTATCAGATTAGAAAAGAATCAGTAGAATAATGTATAGGATAGGTAGTACACAAAATTTCGTTCATAAATTTTTAGCAATATTTAATGACGCGGAACTTTTAAACAGTCGTAGATTTTTTAATCCGATTAGTCAAAGATTGTAGCTCTTGTGCTCTACTTTATTTTCGTGTTTCAAAATAACTATCTCTTTTAATATTATAAAATCTCCAATTTCTAATACTAAACGTCGTGCTTATTATTTTTTATATTAAAAAAAAAAAAAAAAAATTATTAAAATGTGAGAGAACTCCAAGATTCGCATAGTCATCATCTCTCACTGACTGCACATAGTCCCGCTACATCAAACAAAAAAAAAATTTTATTCAAGTCCTCAGAAATTTATCACTAGTCAATTACACGCATCGCTAAGAAATTCATTCGGAAGCCTTCTTAAAGTCGATCCAACCGAATCTTAATCGTAAAGCATCAAACTGCACTCGCTCGCAGTTCAATCGCGACCAGCTGCTCCGGTCTCATCGCAGTCCGCCGACGCGCTCCCACTGATTTACGCTCGGTTGCGCCGCGTAAAAACGATTTCTCTCGGCGGACGCTCCGATCGGCTATCGATCGATCGACAGTGCCTCTCGGGGTTCGTTGCACTCGACCGGCTATTCGCTAATCGACCCGCTCTACATTTTCCGCGGACCTTTGTCTCATCCAGCCGCCGTCACGCTCGCGCCTTCGACGCACCGTCGGTTCTGGATCTTGAAATCTTTCTTTTGCCGGGCAGGTGCGAGGAGGCGATTATCGCGAGCGGGTCGAATGTCGGAGTGATGCGAGCCACGGGTTTTCGAGGTCGATGAGCTTGACGGACTGTAGTATATCCATCTTTGCAGTTTTTCGTTTCATTCGATGGGACTTGATCAGATGTGAATTCTCTAATCTTTTCATGCGTTTTTTTTTAAATCTTAATTTATTCGTAGAATGCAGATGTTATGAATAGAAATGTCTTTAATTATAAAATTTTTAAGAGCCATTTTGGAACTATTTCGTTAAAACGTAAGAGATGTCTTGTAAATAGGTTGGAAATTAAAAAGAAAATTGTACTTACTTATGTCATTTAAAAATTCGGAAAAGGTCCGAACTGTAAAAATAATTTGTAATCAGTTAAATCTCATGCAAGTAATTTTTTAAATTCTTTTCATTATTATGAGTCTAGTTGAAAGCTTGCGCGAAAAACGCAAATAAAAGAAAAGAAATTGGATGCACTATCGATAAAAAAAATCTTTGATCCTCAAGCAGATTAATTTCAATTCATTACCCATTCTCCAGCATCGCTTCTTGAATAATAACACATTGAAAACTGCAAGCACCGCAAACGCGCGCATCAAATTTCTTTTTTTTTCTTAATTGAGGAAGTAATTCAATTTTCAATTCTATAACAGAGCTACACTCGCAAACGCGTAGAAACCAGCAATACATTAATTTTCCCGGTCATCAATCTTCGTCTTATTCCCGCGACATCTCAAAAACGTCATTTGGTCCCGAACGACTGTCCCTCTCGAATCCTTATTCTTCGCAGACATTCGTCAACCTCACGCGAATTGCTCGACTGTCAATCTACTTGCGGCCGTCGCTTTTAGCGGGAAATTAGCAAGACAACGAGGAGCACTCCTGGCGCATTTTTCTTCTCGCAACGACTTTCTTAGGTAACTGCGGCGACACTCATCGTAAAGACAAATCGACGCGGAAGCGAATGTGAGTGTATCAATGCGATGACGCAAGTATAAATATCCCGGAGAAATCTCCGCCGACTGTTTTTTCGGCTGTCCCGCGGCAGCCGGATGCTGCAGCTATAGAAATTTTTTTCGCGGAAATCAGGCGGAACTAGGAACTTGTCGCCTTTTTTGACAAGTGGTCCATTGGGCTTATTATTTTGTTTTTCTCTTTGTTTGCTTTTGAGAGAAATTTATTTTTGATTGATTGACGTATTCATGAGACTTGCGTGACTAAATTTTCGTTTTCTTTTTCAAATTTGAAGGGGTTTATATAATCGTATTGAGAACGCGTGAAGCTTTTTAGTGATTTAATTTTTTTTTTATTAATGTTTAACGGTACAAGTTGCTCCTATTTCAATTAAATTTCAAGGCATATATTGCTAAAAGACGATTGACCTTTGTCGATATCTCACCTAGACACTGAAAATGTAGGCTGTTTCTAGCGATCTACAGAAACCTGAAACTCGTTTATCCGATCAGCCTAATTCACCCACGCTCCAATACCTTTCCTCGATGAATCGGTAAATAAAAAAGACATTAAAACTAAGCAATGAAAATTTTATGAAAATCATGTTGTGAATTTGAACACCTTATTAATTTAATATTAACGACAAGGTAGCTACCGCAATGTCGACTCCTTGAAGGTAGGATTAAAAATGTCGCCAGGGCATTAGCGCGCCGGCAAAAAGGGAAAGAGCACACATGATATGCGGAAACCCATCGTCTACGCATTTACCGATATTAAATCAATTTGTTCTCATCCAGCATAACTGGATTACACATTTTATTTACTTTCTCGAAGAGAAAGCCCGGCGCGCTCGCGGACGAAGTGACGCCGCGAGATGATCGCGGCGCGCAAATCGCCTACTCGTCGCGCGAATTATGAAATCCAAGGAAAAAAAAAGGAAACTTAATACGAGCGTATCCTGTACCTCGGATTTTCACGAGGTTGTCGTGAAAAACTACGACACCTTGCGGGACGAGGGAGGGAAAAAAAATCGGTCGGTGAGTGAACGAATTAAAAATGGTTCCCGGTTTTGAGAAAGCTCGGTGCGTTTCTCTGGATCAGAGGCGATAAATCTAGACGAGCATTTTTTTTTGCGCATGTTAAATCCGAATGTCGCACGCGATGAATCCCCTCATGGTTACGACTTGTAAATATTTAAATTGTTCTCGACTGCGCACGCAGGCACGAAAAAATTAGTTTACCGAGTGTGATAATACTCTTTTTTTCTCGTGAGTTTCGTGGAAAAAAAGTGTCTGGGATAATGAAAGACAGGATGGCTTTCACTGGTTCGCTATACGGGTGTTCGTTTCTTCCTACTCAGAAGAAAAAAAATCGCGAGATTGTCAAAAAAGAAAAAAATTGAGATTATGGAGATGACGATCTGAGCAAAAGTGACCAAATGACTTTTCTTATTGAATAAAAGAGGAGTATATTAATTAAATAGCTAATTAGTTACATTTTCTAAAAAAAAGTTATGATTTACTTCTTGAAATATTTTGAAAACCATAGTTTAATTAAGAGGGACTGTTAAAAAAGTTAAAAAATTAATTTTCTCTGTTTCCGGGAATCAGAACAGCAGATTTGGATTGAGAGATTTACGATGAAATTAAGGAAGACACTATTCAGACCGTGTAAATATGAAAATACTATTTAACGTGGAGCTCCGTTGAAAACTGCTATTAACGCGCAATATTGTCTATATATCTCACGTAAACACCAACGATGCTTTAATTTATTAAATTTGCTTTTAAAAATATTTAAAAAAAATAGATTTTTTATTTGTAAAAATATAGATCGTATGGATAAATTTGAATTTTACTCGTGATAAACTATTTTGTAAAGTTGTATAAGTATACGAAATAAAATTTGCAACTGATTCTTAAATTTTTTGCACTTACGTAAAGCTATTGTAAAAGCGCAAAATCATAATAGGAAGTTACGCTCTTATGGAGTTCCATAATGGGTCGAGCTTTGTAGTACACTGAAAAAAAAGTAAGAAATCGAAATCGATGTTTAGTTGTTTCAATTAATATTTGATTGAAACAAAT
>JAWWEN010024991.1:0-17381 GCA_035582955.1 Sycophila texana | reverse complement strand
TTTAAGATGCGTACCGACAGATTTTTTTATATGATCTACAACCGAAGATATGAAACTTTATTTAACGCATAAAATTGTCTTCAGGTGGGCAAAAGCAATTGAGCGCTACTGTACTACTATCATGTAATAAATTTCAATTATTATCAATTAATAAAATTTTTTTCAAAAAATTGTTATGAATATATTAGTTTATTGTATTCCTTATGCATTTCAGTTATAAAAACGTTATTTTATTAAATTTTGAATTTTTTATTTACTTTTTTCTTGAGTATATGGCATCTTCTCCCGCTGTTTTCATAATTTTTTAAGTGCTTGTAAATATAATTTTGGTTTTTACAACTTTTTAGGCTTAAACGACATTCATTTCCAACCATTTTACAAACTATTTATTTATTAACTATCTTCAAATTAATTGTTTTCCCCAGCAGTGCAAAACTAATGTCAAAATTACATTTGTATTTCATCATACAATTTTATCCAGGACAAGACTTGAAACCGCGTAGCTCCTTCCACGACAGTGTTCGAGGTTTATTTATCTGATAAGGTTGGGAGAAAACAAGTAAACTCTTGGGAGCTGAAATACTTAGTAAATCACGTTCGACGCGATTGTCCAAACAAGTTTACATTTACGATTTGGGAAGGGTCTTGCATAGCGAGACTGTCCCTTTGAAAATCTCGAGCAGACTCTATTCAAGTATAAGTGGCTCTAATGGCGTCGATGTCGCGTCAAAGCCATAGAATTTGCTGACCTGTACAGTAAAGCTAAATGGAACAACAAAGTGTCTCTTCAATTATAACTACGGCGCGATTTTAGTATAATCAAGAATCTCAACGTTACCTCTGCGAATGACTGTTATTTTCTTTATTTCTCATTCTCCGAAATTACTTTTTAAATGTTAACTGGTGTAATAAAAGGCACCATTGCAATTTCAAGTTTAATATCGGTAACTATAATCGAAGATCAACAATCGACAATAATCCTTACGTTGCGATGAAAATTCAAATAACTCTTCATCGATATCCTAGAAAAATCAATACCATAATGGTTGATTGCATAATGCAAGTAGTTCAACCTTGAAGTAGAACTATCTCAGTACGGTAAGACCAGTGGATATACATCGCTTACATTACATAAGCAATTTTAATTGCATTTCGTGCAGGTCTCCCGGAGGGTTAAAAGATCAAATCGTATTTTTTCGGAGCAACTAGCAGTTTCAACGATACGTGCATAGATCGCATTAATCGTGTCTCGCGATTCAGGTATGCACCGTAGTACCGTGCAGCAAGAGTATCGCGTCATTTTTACGTCGAGTACTTGAATCCGCGATAAAAATAGCGAATACCATCTCGGACGTGCATTTTAAAATAAACACCCGCAAATTATGTCACTTTATTAAAATAAAATAGTGCAACTGCCGAGCACATACTATATACCCGCTTCCAGCTGAAAACTCGATTAACTAGTCCGGCCGCGGGATACACGCAGAGATCCCAGAATCTCCACCTTCTCGGATTCATCAGTAGCAGACGCGAGTGTAGCAATTATACCCTCGCTGAGCGCGAGCAGCCGCGAGCAGCCGCGAGGAGAAAAAAAGAAGAGCGACTTTGAGCAAAGTGCACAGCTCACTCGCTAATTAGCAATAAAATCCGAAAAGTTATATTTAGCCGCGAGGTGGTATCCCGTATGCATATACTCGTCTGCATATCCGCGTGCACAAAAGCGTGTAGAGCTCGGTGGAGCGAGCGAGCGCTCAGGTAAAGGAGGGAGGGAGGGGGCATTACTCTGGCGTTTCTGGTCGGTGTCTGTTTCCTCGGCGCGCGCGCCGCTCGCCTTTCTCTCGGCCGCGTGCTCCCCGCGCGCGGGCGCGCGGATGCTACACACGGCTCAGTCGATCCTGCGCGCTGGCCCGAAGCGCACCGCACGGTCGTACACCGGGCGTGTACGCGACTCCCCTCCCAGTGCAGTGCGCGCAGCGACATACGTGCATTTAAAGGCCAGAGCGGAGCCGGAGCGCCGCGGAGTCCCGTGGTGCCAGCTGCGGAGGAGGCGGTGGATGGGCCGGGGCGCGACCCCGGAGCGCCGGGCCCCCACGCTGCCCGAGGAGCCCCGAGGCTGACCGCCGAGTCAGGTGAGTGCGACGCGCGCCGCTATCAGCAGATAAGAGCGGCGAGCGGCGAGCGAGGCAAGGCCGCCGATACCGCCGATAAATCGACGCGGACAAAGGATCACTCGGCCGACCTCACCACTCGTTACATCGCCCGCTCTTCTTTTTGCTCGGGGCCTGGACGGCGGTGTCGAGTCCGACTGGAATTTTCAGCTTCTCCCCTCTCCCCTCTCCTCTCTTTCTCTCGCTTCTGCTCTTTTTTAGTTCACCGCTCGCCGAGTAGCTCCGAGGGATGCTCGTGGCGAGATGCTTTTTGCTCCGCCCGTGCAGAATGTGTATTACTCGCGGGCTCCGAGTGCTAGCTTTGAATTAGCGCTCAAGATTTTATTGTCATTAGAAGGGAGTTACTCGCTTATTGCGCCCTTTCGCGAGCATTAATATACCGTATGGACGTGTCGCTTCAAATTTTACGGCCCACTATATTTGAGAAACGCCGATAGCGCCATTTGCTGCAGATTTAAATATCATTTTTACAAACAAGTCTTGCGCGTTTACAAGCTGTGATGAAACTATTTCAAGATTTTTCAGACTTCTTTATACTTATTCACTTTCGATGCGTGAGGCATTTTATATTGATATTTTGTAACAGCTGCTGAATGAACATTCCGAGTTTGAATTTAAAAAATAACAGGTTTTAACATAAAATCGAAATGCTCTTGGCATTTCTCCATCTCGAACGCGTCACGGCCCAATGACTGGGAATATTGAGAAAACATAGCTTTTATCATCCGCATTTGTTATGCGCATTTTAGTAAATGCAATATAGATAGAGGAAATCGTATAATCTTTTTAGAATAAAAAGCGTAGGTGCGAACTTGTGATTCGAGAAACTCAAAGTTTGACACTTAGAAGTTATACAACTAAATGGAAAACTGTATATCAACGTGCGCAGCAAATTCTGACGTTTTTACAACATTTATATAATTTCATTTACGTAACTTATGCAGGTAACCAAAGTCGTACGGCTTTCATAAAAAAAATCCGAACGATTAATTGTTCAAAACAATGTCTCGTTGTAGAAAGAGTTAGAAAATTCTTTTTGCTAAAAAATTAAGTTACATCAGAGCCCTCTCGGAGCTTAGAGCATTTTTTCCCACCGCGATTGTGGTCCGCAAGAAGCAAAATCGCGTATAAACGGCGTATGAGAAAAAGTAGCGCAAAACGTTAAGGTTGCACTTAACCCACATACTTAGCGCGGCGCAAAAGTTTCTCCGCCCCGCCTGGAATGTAACGAGGTCCACAGCGGCGCGCGCGCACAAGACTCGATCGCGAATCGCCGCTGGAAGCCACTTCGACGTGTCTATTCGCTCCGAGGAATCTCGCGTGCCTTTTTAATAACTACCCACACGACGAGCTCGCTTTTCCAGAGGCGTCAACCGAGCGCGCCCGCGACACCTCGTTCTAAGCCTAATCCCATGCCGGAGTCGGGCTCGCGTGATTCGCGGCAGCTCATCTCACGCGGAGGCGAGCAGCGCGGCGGGAATCGGGCCGGGGTAGGAAATTCGCGGCGCGAGCTGTTACGAGCTTTATGAGATAACGCGCGGTTACGCAAAGCCGCGCGGAACGAGACGAGCAGGAGGTGAGAGAGGCTCGTCCCCGCGGTGAAATTCCGCGAACGAGTCTTCGCTGCAGCGCTCGGGAAGGAGAGCAGCCCTCCAGCCCGCCCACGCGCGCCACACTTTTTTTTCGGGGAACCCGACTCTCGCAGCGTAATCGCTACATAGCTCCACGGCTTTTGTATCGCCCGACGGTCTAGGGAAAATTTTCCTTACAGTGTAGTTTTACTGTATCGATCGAGGGGTTATTCACGCTAAAGGCGCTTCTAAATAGGAGACTTCACAATTAATTTGTAATTTCGTAGTCGCAGTAATATACCTTTTTTTTTTCAAAAACGTAATCGATAACCATTGAAAATTATGACTTTTTTTTAATTTGTTGCAATCAGTATAGATTTACAATTTTCCAGTTTGCAAATTTTACATCTCGAGCATCTCGAGCATCCACATTCTAAGGTGTGGTGGAATAATATCACTATCCTGATGATGTTATCGTAACATCCGGGCGTTTAATTCTGAAGAAGGCTACTGGTGCTTCATTATTTAGCTAATTATAAGAATTTATAAAAACATGCGTTCTTTAAAAAGTAATTTTAATTCTTTGAATCACTTCAATCAGATGTCAAACTTTTATACTAAATTTATAATGAACAATTTCTCGGGACTGCGGTACTGGTTGTTCCGGAGTTCTCGACATCTGAATTAATTGAAAGGAACCAATGTTACAAACACATTCTGCAGGTTTCACTCGAGATTGATGATGAGTCAATAAAAATAGCGAGTCACTTTCGCAGAAGTGCTCCGGGGCACAAAACCAGTATAAAGTAGCTATTGCCTTAATTTTTACATGCTCGGACTTTTTTTCAACTTGCACTCAATAACATTTTCGATTTCACGGCGTTGAATCAACACTTGTAAAAATCGATTTTCAATAAATAGAAGGCGCGACTTCTAGCTAAAATGAATTTTTTTTTTACTTCGGTCTCGAAAGCGATCTCTTGCGAAGTTGTCAATTAATATTTTCAGCTCGAGCTCGGTGAATAAGTTATACCCCCGGAATTCCTATAGGCTCCCTTGGGCATTTTACGGCGGGCACTTTGCGCTCCTTTTCCTCTCCGTGCCGATTTTCGCTCGCGAACCGGCCTCCATTGTATCCGCGGCTCGTCTCTATTGCTCGGGCCGTACGGTCGTTTACTCGCGGACGGCTCACCGGGCCGTGCCTCCTTGTCCTCGGTCGCGAAAGGGAAACCCTGGGAACATTGTTTGCGCGATCCCGATTTTTAATTAGAACACCGGCGCATTTCCATTTGCCGATGGCGCTGCGCGAGCTAACGATGTGAAGTCGCTAGGATCCCTTTCCGGGATTCCTCCAGCGGGAACTTCCTTTCCTCGGATTCATACCTATGTACTATATATGTAGTATTGGCTCGCGATACGACACCAAGCTGAGAGGAATCGTCGCGTTTGAGCGACGATAGATTTACATTTTTTTTCGGGTGCGAGGTGCGATTGTTTGATATGCTCGAATTGTAAACATCTCCAAATGGAGATCCACTCTCGAACCTTTTAGGAATTCCTCGAGATTGTTGCGGGAATTCAAACCTATATTGATTTTGAGATAATAGTGCCTAGTGATTGCCAAATAAATGAGACTTTCGTTAAGCCACCACATAAATTTTTGTTTTCACTATCTATACGACAGGAAAAAATGGGATGTAATCTTTACAGACATTGCAAAGCAGTTAAATTTTTCTAATAGTTTTAAATCAATATGCATTCTTTTTCTGTTTTAATATACATGATAATAATTAAATAAAAAGAGAATATTTTACTGCATGTCGTAAATTTCGATGCAAAATTCTTCTTGAAACAGCTCGATCGAAAGGTGTACAGTTACCGAAGGCACTCCGCAAGCACTTGCAGCAATATAAATATTTCAAAGTAACCCTTGATTCGGCAACATTTCTCAAGCCTCAGCGAACGATCGATCCTCTATTCGGCACACTTTAAAGCTCCGCCTCGGCACTCCGCGGATTGATAGAATACCGATTCGAATTCCAGCGATCTCCATCAAGCCTCGAGATAAGCGCGGGACCGTTAAAAGCGTCGAAACCGCAGAACGCGCTGGAAACGAAATGCGGAATCACCACCACGCCCCTCGGTAACCCGGCGCGTTTTCCCGCGGCGCTCCGCAATCAAGGCAAGAGAGGGCGAACGGTTTTTCCATCTGCCGAGGCCGCGCGAACATCGTAAAGGATTATTTTTTCTGCTCCCTCCGTGCGCGCGCTGCCGGTGAAAAGCCGCGGCCCGTTATCGCGGCGGTCAGCTGCGCCGGGCCGCATAGCGTCCTATACGGGCCGCCACCTGCGCGGCCGCGGCCCACTGAGCGCTGATAAAATACGAGAGCACAACATAATCCGCGTGTATACACGCGATCCCCTAGCGAGCGATCGATATCCGTCGAGCGGCGAAATCGGATCCACCCGATCGACTGCCTCTGGCCCCCGGCTTCACCGCCCCGCGAGAGCCTGGACACGTGGATAAAGCGACGAGGGATTTTTAAGCGAGGCTGCGGGAAATATCTTTCCTTATACCTTTAAATCTACACTCGATTTCTGCGAAGAAGCGAGACGATGGTGGCAAAAGCTCGTTATTTTAATCCGTAATTCATCGAGGGCATTTTTAACTGCGCCAGACCTATATGTATTACATTTTTTAGCTATATTTCCCGACGAAACTTTGTACAGGTTGCTCTAACGGAATAAGCATAAATAATAAGTTTATCGTCGCAGTTATGAGGCAGTTAGAAGGAATTTCGAAGGCGTCGTAGAACCCTTTCGTCAATGAAAATAATATGTAGCGCTACTTTGTAGCCGGCATATCTGATACTGGAAAATAAATCTGATTCATAGCCCTATTATGTGGAATTCGTATATAAAAAGTCAGGTAGATAATAGATTCTGAAGGTAAAGAAAAAATTAATTTCACAATCACGCCCAAGAATAGCTTCAACATAAGAATGAAAACAATCGAAACGAATGTGCACTGACTTGTTCGCTGTTCAATTCGATTAAATTCGATGTACTACATAAGTGGTCAGCATATTCAATATTTTAAGTAAAATTATTCAGCGGCTTGACTTAGTTAGGTCGTGATCGTTAAAAAACATTAACAAAAGGTAAAATGCTTAGGCATTTAATCACGCAAATAGTCCTGCTGCACTTTCTCTAAATCAACGATTAGTACCTTAGGCTCCATCGTTTGTTTTTCAAAAATTATCATAGCTATCGGAGATCGATCGAGCCGATCCCTCGAATGAATTTTCATTTCGCGATGAAAAAGAGCTGTAATTAGATATTTAATTGCACGTGGAAGCTATAATAAAACCTCATATTTTACTGCGGAAAATAATAAAGATACGTTGGAACGCTCTCGTATTAACCCACTTCGCGTCTACGTTAAAGAAAAAGCCATTCACCGATCGCCGAGAGAAACTCAAAACAAATGATCGCACAAAAGCGACTCCTCTGAGTCCACGCGCTTCCCTCGCGATTTAAAGCGAAGGAAGCCCCGTCGAATTGTCGCGAAGTTATACGCTCGCGCTCGGCGTGACGCAACGCTCCAGCGATTCGTCGTTGGTCACACCGCTGGTGAGAGAAGCCGCAGACCACGATCGTCTCTCTCCCTCGCACCGATTCGGATCCGCGTTTTTCTCCGCTCCGGGCGGAGAACGGCGCGGCGCAGCCTCCGACTTGATTGATTCGCTGGAAAACGGCCGCCAGGGAAATTCTTTTTTTATTTTTTATTTTTAGAGAGGGACGGGGGGGGCGGTCTGGCGACCGCGGGGCTGTAGGTACGCGCACCGCTCCGCTCGGGTCTAATGGTCGGTTACGGAGGCTGCGATTGACTTGTTTCCGTGATGGATTGATTTGACGCGCAGGGGGCTCCCGAAAGAATTGGCTGTGCGAAAAGTTGGTGTGTGCCCGAACGCGACGTAAATAAAGACGCCGCGAGGAATCTGGGCGCAGTATGTTATTAGTTATTCGACTTCGATAGGATGTGATTTCAAGGGCTTGAAACTTTGGAAATGGATTGGGCCTTTTCTATTTTGTAAGGTGACATTAGCTGCGGGAGATAATGACTACGGTGAAGTTTTACAAGTCGTTTACGGAGATGTAGTGCCTGTAATGCCTCTACTTAAGCTTTATTATAAAAGTTGTGCAAACGTAATAAAGGTTTGTCTACTAAGCGCAAAAATATTGCTCAATGCAAGCTAAAATAGCAGCGCGAAAGATAGTGATAAATTTAGTCATTACGTTTCTTTATGCATACTTGGCGGAGGTTGTTCAATGGGTTTACTCATCGGAAGCTTAATGTAGCAGATTGAAAATCTTCACGGCTGTTTGGAAATCTTCTAAAATTCAGTCGTTTGTGTATTCGGTACGTAATGATAATACGCGGAATCGTAACTTAAGATTCTTTTTTTTATGATCACCTAAACTCTGACGTCACTTTAAATTGCCAAAGCGATTAAAAGCTGCTGGTATGGTGCCTCTTTTCCAATATATCAAATAATGTGACTCAGGTCACATATAAATGATTAAATCTCGTCTCATAAATTACACCAAAATTTATACATTATTCATAAACTTGACGATTGTATTCTTTTGTTTTAAGTTTCATAAAAATGAGGAAATTTAATAATCACCTTTGCAATACGGCATTAATTATTTATTTCATATGAATATTTATAAACTATTTTGGAATCACTGTTTGTTTCCTCCTAGAGGAAGCTTTTTACGGTTAAAGAAAGCGTGTGTTCGTAAATAAGTAATATTACTATCCTGAATTCTGAAACCTTTCTTTTGGTATCGGATCTAATATCTCCCTGGAAAAGTTGCAGGTTTTTCGCCATTTGACTAATTATAACTTATTTTAATAGCAAATAATTTTATAAAATCATGAAATTACTTGCTTTGCTTTAAATGCGTTAAAGCAACTGCTTGTAATATTGTTGCAATCGAATAATGTCACTATAAAATTGGCACAAATAAGCCTTTTGTCAGTTAATGTAATCGTTTGGCTCTGATTTCGTTGTACCTATAATAACAAGATTCTCGACAAGATTATTCCGATTCACGTATGAATTTTTTTCTGTAACAGTTAGTAACGGAGGCACTAAAAATCAAACACCAGAGCATAAATAGCTTTCTCTATCAATTACCAAAAATACGATTAGCGCTATCGAGCGTGAAGAGAAAAAGGATAATTCTCATTCTAGTTTCGGTGCGGATTTCTCCGACGCCGATCACGAGCAAAGAACGTGCAGAGGTCCGCGCTCGCGTGCATAATTAAGAAATTCCTGAAAGCCGGCCTCGACTCGCGCGGTGCGCCTCGCGGAAAGCGAATATCCCGATAAAAGCCGCTTTTTCCCTAACCGGCGATAAGCCATCGCGGATAAAAGGGGCACGGATGGAGGCGAGAGGCGAAATTCCCGCGAGGCGGAGAAGAGGCGCGAGTACGCGCACAAGCTCCTGCGTGCGCTTGCCTCCTTCGAGGCTGAACGCAGAATAACGCCGAGAATGGCATTCGGTTATATCGGAACTCTCTCTCTTCTCTCTCTCTCTCTCTCTCTCTCTCTCTCTCTCTCTCTATCTCTCTTTCTCGAAGCGGGAGAGAACGCAACGGTCCACGAGCGCGCTCCTCTAATGTTCATACCTTCGGAGACTGCCTCGAAAGGCACGCATTGTCCTGCCGCGCGATATACAGGAAGAAATGTCGGAGCTCCGTTTTCACGCATTTTTTTAACCTTACGCATGCGGCTGCAGGCTGCTTACCTCGACCTCCCGCACTTTTCATTAACGGAACATTGTCTTCCGAGGGATTTTATCGAGCTACCGATGCGGAGCGCGAGTGCTTCTTTCTTCGACGAGTAACATTATTTAAACTAACTCGAGCTGTTTACCAGACACTTTTATTGCTGTTTGTTGGAAAAATATTTACTTCTGCTTCGCTCGAAGACGTTTATAAACATTTTAAAATAGTTAGTACAAGGTTCTGCAAGTCTTAGAATTCTATTGTTTATTGCTAAATAAGAGCTGCTTTAAACAGTTTCATTTTTTCGAGGTTAATCACCTTGAAAGCGATTTTATCTTAATTCGAATTGTTGTAGCTCCTCTTGCTCCGCCTAGAGATGCATTATGAAACTTAATTTAGAGATACGATCATTGAAAAATGCATATGGAGCAATTAGAAGATTGTGTGATTATGAAAACGTGCCTCAACGACCCTTTGCCCTATAGAAAATCTGTCAAATCGCGGGTCAAAATAATCGATTCGCCAAAAATGCATAATACTACCTTTGATTACTGCACGCTTTTACTGCGCGATTCGTGCGCCGCTCAGTTAACCTTGATCATGAAACGCACGTTGCGCTCGCATAATGTAACTTTTTCTTTTCATCGGAATCGCGTAGCGATAATGAAAATTACGCGATTGTAGTTCCCGCCTGAGCATAATACCCAAACGATAAGATCGTCGCTCATCGCTATACTGTGACGAAATATCGAAATCGGCTCGGCATCGGGCTACGACTGCTCGTGCTATACGAGGGTATACGAACGGTGAAATGAATTTTCAGCCGACGAAACGAGGTTTTTGAATTTAAATTTAAATATCCCGGGACACAGAATCCAGTCATGGCAGCGCTCACTTGGCTCGCTCGGTGCACGCGCGATTCTTTAAAGTGAAAAACCCGTTCCGAGCTGCGCTCGCCTATCTCCCCGTCCGGCCGTCCCACGGGGAGGCGAAAAGAGATCGTGAGGAATTCGCGAAAAATCGGACTCGCCGCGGCGCGAGGTACCGGCTTATCAGCGTGTCTCGGGCGAGCGCGCGGTCCTCTCGCAATAGACACAACAAATAAATCTCCCCTTTACGTCCCACACTCAGGGCTTGCGCTCCTTCTTTCTCGCGCTTTGTGTCGCTCGTTCCCTTTCGAGCAACGACCTTGGGCTCGCTCGCTCTCGTCCTTAGGCACGCACATGCACCTTCGATCATCGGCCACGGTGCTGCCCCTCTCCTCTCTGCTCCGGCCGCGTCTCTCTCTCTCCCTCTCTAGTCGACCCCGCGGAATGCCCGGCACGTCGCTTGGTCGTCAAATGCTCGCACAAGGTCCGAGGAATAAAAGGACCTCGTTCTCTACGCTCCTTCGCCTTTTTCTTTTCTCTTTCTCTTTTTCCTCCACATCTCCGCCTGCTCTCTACCAGTCGAAAATGCAAGAGTGCCGTCGGTTTTTCGCCGTTGCGGGCGATCTCGAGTGCGATTTCGTGCGATTTCCTCGCGAAATTCCACGGGGGGAATTTGAGCTACCCCCGAGAATGTCCTAATTACTAGCGGTTATCGGACGATGCGAAGACGCGATTCACTACTGTGGGCCGATGCTGATTGCCAGCGAACGGAAGGACGAAGATGGACCGCACGGGGAGGGGATGGTGACCTCTGCTTCGATCAAAATCGAGGTTACTTCTTTTTTGTCTTTTGATCGATCGATCGATCGATTGAATTTTTTGTGTGTCGCATGGGAGGTGAAAAGCTCGTCTAGCAGTTACGGCTTGCGCGAACAACTTTCACTGGGAGACATTCATTTGTCAGGTCGGTTGCTAGTTCTATTGTCCGCCGGCGCATAAATCGAACTGGAGTTTTGAGGGAGGCGTCGTTATTTTTGTTTTTACCATAGTCAGGTGTGTGAAAACGTAGTAAAATAGAGGAACCAAGAGCCCCGGAGAAAACGATCGCTTTCTACTTACCTATTTTCAATCCGTCGATAGTCACTTGAAATTCCTGAAATGGAAAGCTAAGAAGCGGTTTAAAATTTGAGTTAATGAACGAGATAGGTGTACAGATTTCGACTCCTTTCTTTTCACCTCTTCATCATTAAATTTTGGAATTTTATTTTAAGATTACCATTTTTAATGGGACACGCGCATATATCGCTTTAATAAGCACATTAGTTCTCTTAACATTTAATTCGACGGTATAATGCCTTTAATTAAAAGAACGGCATTGCTGTAATGTCATTAATAAAATATAACATGCATTAAGCGGGAAGGGAAAATGGGCAATATTTTAAGCTATTTATTACCATAACGAGGTATATGCACAGAAATTACAATTCCATAGCGCAGGAAGAAAAACAAATAATCGATAAATTATCTTGAAGTATTGTGCGTTACATTCAAAACGGTTGTTTTCTAGTTATGATTATGAATAATTTATGTGGGGTGCGCAGCGGTGGATCGAATGCTTGTTTCTTTAATCGACAAAAATGCTCACCCAATTAATTCTTGCTCAATTCCTGCATCGATCGATTGCGCAACCCGGACACTTTTGTGCTGTTCTTAGCTTTTAAAAAGTTACGAGCGACGCTCCTGCGCCTTCTTTTTAAACATCACGCGGCGCCGATTATATCCTCTCAAATCGATTGTTCCACTTTTGTGCATCGTACGTGAATCATTCACTTATTAAATAACTCGGAAGAAACTTTAATTTAACAAATTCTTATAAGATCATTTATTTATTTCAACATTATATTTATTATTTATACCTCTCGCGGCTAAGGAACTAATTAACTGGTTAAATTTTCTTTGCATCATGCGATCGAAGTATCGTTGTCTATATACTAAACTTCGTAAAAATGAACTGGTACACTTTCTCTTCGAGAAAGTTACACAACGCAAAAAAGCTGCAAAGAAAACTTCATAAATTTTTTTCGGAAAACCTTGGCTGTTAATGCAGAAAATACTATCTGCACTATAATGTCGAAAGTCTTTACTAGTAGAGCAAAGCTCATTATGATCCTTGAAGTCAATACATAAAACGGGATTGAAACAAAAAAATGCTTTGTAAGCAGATACTATTGAGAGTCCTTTAAAAAAATGATTGCTTCCTATAATCTCTTTCTCATCTTAATTATTTAATCAATAATTCAATTAAACAGGCTATAAATGGTATATAATTACACTTTCATGAAAGCTTCATAATTAATCGTATGAAAATTATTTTCTCGTATAAAGAGCTCAAATCTCTCCTGTCCATAAACGTCGAGCACCTTCGCAAAATATTTATCTTAATTGAACCTATTAAATAATCGATTTTTACGTCGAATAGGCCCGGTGCCGGCTAACATTGAGAAATCAATTTTTTGCCATCAACTGCAACTTTATATATTTAACCATTTTGTTGCTTTCGAAAGGCGTTCTATAATTTATAGGTAAAATAGCGGTTTTGAATTACCACTGACTGCAAATATTCGTTTACTTCGATACCGCTAGCCAGTGTATTAGAATCTGTCTAGTCTTCAAGTGGACATTGGGGTCCAAGAAAGGAGACAGTTAACTTATAGTTGGCATTCCACACGGAGAAAATGCAAGAATAGCCTTAACGTTATTGACACAAAAAACTATCATTAATCAATTAATAAGTTCATATTACAAATAATGCTGTTTAAAGACCAGTGCTTCATAAAAAATTATAAATTTTTTATAGACTGGACTTATAGAAAGTGTCACTTTTTTAAAAACTTTAGTTAAGCTATTAGTTCAATCATTAATCAATTAAGTATTTCTCCGCATTAAATAATGAGGTTTAAAAGTGTACTTATTGAACATTTTTAGAATTTATTTTACATTAATAAATTAAGGAAGTTAACATTTTTTAAAGAAATTTAGAAATTTCATGTGGTTTTTTACATTTGATATATTATAGCAAACTAGTTTGTTATAAAAAATGTTACCTGAAAATGCCAGATCTTTATCGTTTCCCTGACACGGAAATTCCACTAAGGTTGTTAAACCAACTTCAGTACACTTATGGAAAATGTATCACATCACAATTCAGGGAATTATAAAACGGTAACTTGTTTGTTATATCAGCGTCTAATGGGCTTTGCAACTCTGCAATTTCTGTAAAAAAATAGCAAGTAACACAATTAGCACGTAACAAAGGAAAATCCAGTTATCAACTCGAGTTGACTTTTCGTCAAAGCCCCCATTAATAGCGGACCAATGCGTCGTTAACGTTATTTAAACCATCAGAGCAATTTATGAATAAATATGAGTTACGCGAGAACCTCGTTTATTTTAAAAGCGTGTTAACTCGGACAGGCGGTGCTAAATGCAATCGATGTAAAATACCGTCTGCCGTTAGATTCTCACCGCAATATTAATCATTCCGCACAAGCAACATGAAATGCTTACTCCGGCCTACCCACTCAAATGAAAACCGGAGCGTAACTTCCGCTTGCTCTGGCAGCGACTCTAATCTCACCACCGCGATTTAAAAAAGAAACGCTCATTTCGGTCGGAAAAGTATCGGCATCGATAAGGCGCGAAGTTTCGCGACTCGTTAAATCGCGCCGCGATAAATTAGCGCGCACGGCACGCCTCGGGCCAGAAGACGCGTACCTTTTCAGAAGCCGGTCGTCCCGGCTCTTATTCGCTCCGGGCGAATTTCTCGCCAGCTTTCTTTTATTCTCTCCGCGCCTCCAGTCGCCTCGATATTTTATGTCGAGAATCGCGAGCAGGGCTGAAAAGGGGTGAGCTACCACGCGGTGTTTCCCTCAGGTTTTCAATTACGCTAATTGTAAGCGGCGCACTTCCGCCTCTTCGCTTCATTTGGTTTACCGTTGCGCATCGCTGCGCGGATGTTGTTGATATTCCGCGCGCGCCAAGCATTACATCAGGTCCTCGATTACGTCCGCACCGCCTCGCGACAAACACTTAGCTTTCCTCTGGCCACGATGACATCTGCACTTTTACATGCACTTGTACGGTTTTTTCGGTCAGGGAGTTTCAATTTGCTGGGGCTTGTTTGCTTTACGCAATTGTTTACCCTATATAACATAAGGCTTTCGGCAAAATATCAGTTTATTAAAAAGTACCCCTAGGAAAAGTAATTTTTTCTTCGAGATGACCATTTCAACATATGGAAAAAAATCTCGGCCTGATGTAACATCCGATCTAATTAAAAGGCGGGGAAAAATCTCGGGCCCCAGAGACCATTAAAGGGGGAGTGGAAAACATCAACAGTTAAAAAAAAGGAGGCGGCCACTCGAAACCGGTTTCATAACTTCATCTACTGAACTGGCCGACATTCGCTAACAAACTGGGCCCGGGCGCTCGCAGCTTCCCGGCTTATAAAAATTTCCAAAGGCGACGGCGCGAGAGCCAGAGAGCGGCGCGTCAGCTCTGCACCGGCGAAAAAAGAAAAAGAAGGAGCCGCCGGGCCATTAGCTCGGGCCGCGGCCATTATTATCGGCGAGCGTGCAGCCGCTCCATACGCGCCCGATGGAAAGTGAAAACGAGCTGACCACCGGGAGCAGACTCACTCGGCCGGCGAGGCTCGACGCGCGCGTGGCGCGCATATAATGTTCGGCCGGGAGAAAGTCGTGTCGACCGAAAGCCCTTTTGCTCAAAGCTTCCGTGCATTTGCATAACCGATTCGGCGACTTTTCAAGCCGAGGACGCGCGGTGCCCCGGAGCTTTGCGCAATTGCGCGCGGGGAGGTATGAGAAGCTCCGCCGATGCATGCGGCTGCCGCGCGAGATGCGTGAGAGTCCGATACTGGACGGCGGGAGGTCAAGGCTTTTCTGTGAGAAAGCGAGGCCTGCCGGTGTTCCGCACCTGAGGCTCATCATTTCTTTTACTTTTCGCTTTTTTTACTCGTCCCGCTCGTTTTTAAAAGTTTCTTTTCTTAGGCCAGCAGGCTTTGCACACTTTTTCGAATGCCTTGGCTGCGTTTAAACTTACTTCTAGTTAAGAAGTTATAGGTACTTTCCATTTTTTGCGCATATACATATGTACGTAAAAGATTTTTTTTTAAATAATTAATGGCTTAAGTGGCAGTGCAATGTATTGCGAAGCACATACTTTTATAGTTAGACTTTATTGAACTTTAAAGTTTTAGTGAACCGTGAATTCCACTGGTTACGTAAGTCTCTACACGCGAACGATGAGATTTCAATGGAAGAAGATTCTTTAGTTTCACTCCTATCACAAATATTGTATCTGCAAAATACTTATCTCTACAATATATAGTATTTAATGATGCAACAGCGTAATGTTTCAATTATTTATTGCATTATTTATAATATAATTTGAAATTTCACTTACAATATTTATATTAATAAACATAGCTTACGAAGAATTCTTTCTTCAGAAATTAACAGCACATGTTTCTTAATTTTTTAAAAAATATTATCTGCGAATATGTGATAACGCACAAACTGAAGTATATAAGTATACTAATTAAACCTCGCCAAGATAATTTAAAATTTCGAATTATAAATCTTGAACTTACTTGAAGTTTGAAGGGTTAATTAAGGATAAAAATATAGAATTATTTTTCCCTGATTTACAAGCCTTAAATGTTAACATTTATAGTGATTGAAGAATTGATGAGCGACGATTATTCTTTACGATATCATTAAATGCAATTTCGGAGTCATTCATTTATCTTTTCTTGTTAAGTGTAACGGTCAACACCTTCTGTATAATTATGAAAGACAATAAAACTCTGACGAAATAAAGTGCAATTTTATTTTTAATCGAAGTGGAAAGTGACCAAGTAACTGTCGGTTTTATTTTTATTTTTATTGTGCATTCTCTATTTTATAAGTCCAATATTTTTATTAAAAAATACCTTCCGTTTGAAAGATTTTTTATTCTACAACTAAAATTTAAAATAAAAAAAATTTGCAGCATTAGGTAGATTAATGAACTACACCTTTTTCCTCATCTTCACCCAAGAATTTCGATGACTGGCAATTGTAAAATTCAACAAGGAGCGGAAAGACGGAAGTGGTCGACAACTCGTTTATAGGCCTTGCGCGGCGTCATCGTAATTTTCCCGAGCACGCAAAAAAAAGCACTGAGCCCGTAAAACGGCCGCCGAATTCGGGTTAACAACTCAATAAAAGCACAACTATATAAGAAAGGGTCGCATCGCGAGGCGAGTCAGAGGACCGCACGGTCCGTTCCGTTAATTCCTGAGCTCGCCTTTTGTTCTCGGCATTGTCGTAGACGTTCGAGCTTCGGCGAATCCGCACATCGACGATAATTCGCTCGGTGGCAGTATCTATAAAACAGGGAAATGCTGAATCCTTTGTGCGCCAGGAGCCCGGGAGCGGAGTTGCTGAGTGATGATTTCGAGCTACGCACCTAAATAAATTTTGGCGTGATTAAGCGAATTGTCGCGAATAGAATTTCGAACTTTTCTTCGTGACTTTTCTTTCTTTTATAGGTGACGGTAACCTTACTGGATCCGAAGAAAATAAAATTGTCTGCTTTGTCGAATGGTTACTCTCTCTGTGAATTATCAGTAGAATCCTTTTCTCGCGTGAGAAATGGAATTATTTAACCAAAATTATGGAGTAAGATCGAGGAAGTCAAATTTTCTTTCATCATTAATTTCACGCGAACCCCTATCTTTTATAACGCTCGTCGGCCTTTTAACACACAATTCTCATAGCTATTGTGTTCCTTGTAAGATGTGAATTTAAAGAGTGTCACGAATGATGCGATATTAATAGATTATTAATGACTGTTTTCGTAATAAGCCATATTGGGCACAATTGACTAAAAATAGTGATCGGGGCGGCATTTGG
>JAWWEN010024980.1:0-17383 GCA_035582955.1 Sycophila texana | reverse complement strand
GTACTTTTACGTCAAAATCTGAAGATCGAAAAATTTTGGCGACACAAGGCTTTCTCTATGAGAAAGCAAAAAAAAAACATTAAATATATTGTAGTTAATGTAATTATTTATTTAGTATATTTTATTTTACTAGGGGTAGTTTGGATGCACCATTCTACTGCCGCGCACTTAAGCATTAAAAATTCTTTACTCTATGAAATAAATATATTGTCTGACCGAACTCGTCTTAATCTACTGATAAACGTTTAGAGTTAAAAAGTATGCATGCACTGTTAAATCAATTATTATAAATCTTCTACTATATAAAGTAAACCATAAATATTCATGAAAAATAACGCAATTTAAAAAAAAAAAAACAGCATTCCAATATAATTTGCAAGTACAAGTCAATAGTAAGTAACATCGTAAAGCCTAGCAGAAAATAGCAGTCGGAGCGAGTTGACTTTTGAATATGATTTGTGAAATCTAGTATCGTACTACGGAATTTTATGCAACGCTGGTTTGAGTCGGCTTTCACCGCGTGACATCGGATGTGTCAGGTCTACAGCCATCCGGATTTCACCGAAAAGCGCAAGCCGTGGATGTTTGAATGCCGTCGCCCAGCTTGTTCAAAATATTTTCTCGATTAATCACTGACATGCTAAATTTGTTTACTTTCGTTTCAATCGTGTATTTGCTTTTTTTTTTAATAAATACTCTACAGTGAAGATAATTTTAATATTTTACTATGATTTGGCAGCAAAGCTGATTTAATTTCTTTATTTTTATTTGAATGGCATTCATTAAACAAGATCAAATTTTTGTAGAATAAAAAATTTGTTGAAAAATGAATGTTTTTCTGTATTTGATTGGATTTTTTAATAAAATAATCTATCGACAATTAATTAAAAAATATGATCTTGCACTAAAAAAGAAAAAATACATAAGACTCACAGTAAGTTAAAGTAGAAACCAATGTCTTTTACTCTTACAGAAATAAATAATAAATAATATGCGTCTTGACATAATTGTTACACATAATATAATTATTTTATTATTCGGTAATATATCTATAATTTTTTCGATATAATTTGCTTGTAATGAAATCATCACGAAAAATTTTTAACGAATGATTGAGTACATTTCATAGTAAATTAATGATCAATTGGGTGGATATTGAAAATTTAACTGCACATCAGGTTCCATTGAGCGAACCACGAACTTCGATCTCAATTATTCAAATTCCTCAAACCACCGCGAATTTCGAAAATTTTTTTCGATCTTCAAACAATCGAAATTAAACAAACCACGCGTAAACCATACGAAAGCACATACCTCGAATCGTCGAAAAGTGCCTGTGCCGTCGGCGCGCATCTCCGCAGATACCTCCCTGTAAATCGCGCCCGCGAACTTTCCGTATTTAAAAGCGAGGCCTCACTTTTAACTTTCGGCTTCGCGCTCCGGCGGATGCAGCCGGCGGAGGGGGAAGGGGGTTGGGGGCATCGAGAGAGGCACTAGTCTGCGAGAGATTTAAGATGGTTACTATGGTGACTGTTGGCGTTAAGCCAGGAAAAAGCTCGGATAATCCGGGGAGTGCGCGCCAGGATACTAGTCTGGCGGTGGCCTCGTTTTCGCCGGTGCACGGGACCTTCACCCGGTTGTAGCGGCGCCCCGGCGCCGAAGGTCTTTCTTTTCCTACTTTTTTTTTTCTTCTTTTTTTTTTTTTAAAGAGCTGCTAATTTTTGCATGGGGAGTGGTGGCTCTTTCAACGAGGCGCCTTTCTTGCCGAGGCGTGAGACTTTCTGCGGGGTTCGCATACTTTTGAGTTTGCTCCTTGATGAGGATTGTTGCGGGTTTTTCTCGAGAGTTTCAAAGTAAAATAGATGTTTTACTGGTGCACCTTGAAGATTTTGTGGATTTTAAGGAATTAAGTGGTTTGTTGCCCTTTTTACGCGACGCACGTTTTAATGCATTTTTTACTTTATTTTTATGGTCGATATATTTTTGTGTATTTGTTTAAAATTACGTTAGAATTTAGTAGGATTTTTATATCCAGCAGTTTTTGTACTTTTGTATTATTAATAGAAAATTAATTAAAGTACGGCATACTATTAATTGTAAATGATTGTAAAGAATATTCCGCAAATATGCAATGTATTAAAAAAATTATTACAGTATAAAAAAAACGATTACTGAGATAAAAATAGTAAATTGAATAATGAATACGTAACTTAATACGTCTTGCATTTTTCAGGCTAAAAGAATTAATTCGCCATCAGCATTTCATTTTTTTTTTTTTTTTGGTTATAATTATTAATGATGCAAAAAAGAAAAGTTGAATAAACCGATTAATTAAGTTTGTAACTTTTACAAAATGAAAAATTCAAGTGAATAAAAATGAATAAAAAATTCTTCTTCGCTGCACTCAATAAAAAGGTTCATTATACAACTAGCCCTGGAAAAAAAATTAACCGAGATTAAGCCGATCAATAGAGACGAATTAATTCGAGCTCCTTTTTGCCCTCTCGTCCCCTGCCTCTCTTTTTCTCCTCCGTAATCGGAGGGAGGAGGAAAATCAAAGCCAAATCTAGTAATACCCGAGAAGCTGGAATTAAGCTGATTCTTGTACTTCGCAGGCTATTATCGCTGATTACGATTTTCTCGGACACGGGCGAAGGGTTGTTAGTTTTTAACGCGATCGATCATTATCGATCCCTTCCCTCTGCGGCTTCCTGTTAACATGTTTTTCAAAGGGAAGCTTAAAATTCCGTTACTGTAACTTTACTGTACAATTAATTTAATTTTTCAACAAATTACTATGAAATAATATAAATGAATTTTAATATAGTAGGTAAGAAATTATTTATTTTATTGTAGAATAATTATTGTTCAAAAATTACTATGAAACTAGTATTGTTATATTTAGTAATATTTGTTGTTGCTTTTTCTTATGCATACACTGAAAGAAATGTTTTAGTAAAAATTACAAGTCGTTTATTAAAAATTACTCAACTGTTTGGGAAATTTGTCACAGACTGACATTACGAGAGAAATTACTAAACTTTTCAGTAAAATTCGCCATAAATACAGTAAAAATTACACTACTGTCTGGCAAAATTTACTATACTTTTGAATGAATGTACACTCGCCTCGAATTGATTCTCGAAGAACAATTTAAAAATTTGCAACGTCGCATCAAAATTTCTAGGAGCTAGACAGAGATGACAAAACTATACATCCTTGTCTAGCGCTTAGAAATTTTCATGCGACGTTGCAAATTTTTAAATTGTTCTTCGAAAATCAATTCGAGGCGAGTGTACATAAAACTTAGGAACTTTTAGAAATACTTCGAACCAGTACCCAAAGTCTACAATAAAAAGTATAAAAACAAGCTTAATTTGACGAGTCAATTTTATCAAAAATAGAAGAAAAAAAAAAAAGAAAAAAAAATCGCAACGAAATACGATATCGCGTAAAAACCGCACGTATCCCATATCACGTGAGAGCAGGTGATTCCGGCAGCTTGTCTCGCGCGTGACGCGTCAATTAGCCGACGGATACGTCGGGAGCCGCGGCTCGTAAAAAGGGAGTGGCGGGGGGTAAATGAAACGCACGCCGGCGGCGTTAGTACGGTACACTAAACAGAACGACTGTAACCGCGAGCCTGGAATTCGGTGATGAATTCAAAGGGAGAATACGAAAAATTCGCTACAGAATTGTGAATGAGGCTGGACGTCGCTGGGTATAAAAAGGGGACGAAGGCAAAATGAAGGGATGGTTATTTGAAAATATGCAGATGTGAGTTTTATTTTGGTTTTGTTAAAATTCGTACAGAACTGAAGGTCGTATTAATTAAAAGAGATGCGAGGTGCCGAAA
Organism: Sycophila texana; assembly: GCA_035582955.1. Taxonomy (NCBI): domain Eukaryota; kingdom Metazoa; phylum Arthropoda; class Insecta; order Hymenoptera; family Eurytomidae; genus Sycophila; species Sycophila texana. Next base: position 13,527 of record JAWWEN010024980.1, on the reverse strand, counting down.
ATTTATCGATGGTTAGGTAAAGATCTATTTGGAAAAGTGAGAAAGTGTTATTTTTGAATAATAATTTTAGATGTGTTAAATAAATAATGACGAGAGGTGCTAATAATTGGTGAATAGTTGTAAAAAAATATCTATTGGGAAAAATTAATTGGATGACAATTTTCTTTTTTTTTTTTTGTTAAAATTTTTCGCTGAAAAGCGTAAGGACTACAGTAATCCTTATTACTGATGTAAAACGGTAATATCGGTATTGATGGTGAATATCCAACGTGGTTGATGCAATATTTATAACCACTGGATAAATTATTTGACAGAATGATATAATGCGGGAAGAGGCTTATTCCTATCCGGTCTAAACTCAACGTTGACTTATACTACTTAAAATGGAAGTAAAAAATTTCTAAATTAAGAGTTCCTAAATAAAATTTTCATAGTTTCTTTTGAAGTTAATTAGTCTCTAATTAATTTCTCTATTTTATTATTAATTATGCTCAATGCACAAATAATTAAATAATTTTAATGATTTATCCTTCTTGAAAATATTATGCATCAGTACTTAATTCACCTGAACTGTAAGAATTTTTCTAGTAAAAATTACGGCGCAGCTTCCCATAAAAATTAGATAAAAAATATAAACGCTTTTCAAGCATTACAAATTTTTACGAGAAAATCATTGAAATGTTTACCTAAATTTTAAAATGACGGGCGAAGAGCTTTTTAAGCTTTATAAGAAAGATCTATAAAAATTACAAGAATTTTCCCGTAAAAATTACGAATTAGCTTTTAAATATGTTAATCAATAAAACAGGACATCGTACAAGATTTTCCATATTTCTATAGTGTTTGTAAACCGTCCTCAATTTTTTACGGGAATCTTCACTGCAATTCTCATCATAAAATTTTCCCAGTGTCCCAACCCATTCACAATGAATGAATTATTTCCTTCCAAAACAGTACAGATCCTAAATTTTCAGTATCACCCATAAGATTCAAGAGCAAAAGGGGCGTACAATGATTCTCCCCGCATTACTCTTAAACCAGATGAACGATCCTTATCCCCAGGCGGATTCAATTCATCTGGCCGCCGCCCCGCACTTTACAATGTGTTTTACAGACAAGAAGACCATCCGCGGCCCGTTAAAATACCCGGGATCCGGGGAGGGCATAACGACGGGCGACTGTGCCGCGGCACTTGTGGAAACTCGCGGACGACGGGGACCAGCGAGTTCGTGAATGCGCGACGCGGGAGGCGGCGAACTATCCTGGCGTGTCGATCGCCCGCCTTTAACGGCGTGAACGTAAAGCTTTCGCTTTGCGCGCGGCGCTGGGATCTAGTGCCGGGGGATTGTAAAATTTTACGAGGGACCGGCGCGCTCCGAAACTTTTCGCCCTCGGGAATCTCTTTCTCGCTCGTGCCCGTCCGCCTTCGCCTTTCTTTTCGACTGCTTGTTTTTTTTTTCCTTTTTTTTATAAGTTTAGCGGCGAAGTGAGCTGTCGAAGAATTCCTCCGTGCGTTCGGAGGATCGCGTAATTGGTTTTACGAGAAGAGCTTTCGATTTATGGTCATGGTATTGGTTTATTTCTAATGATGGGGTTTTATTTGTATAGTAATTTTTACGGTTTTGTAGTGTTCTTTTTTGTTCAGTATTTTTTTTAATGATTGTAATATTGACTTTTATTAAAAAAAAATGTATGTATATAATAAAGTTGAGATTTGAGTGATTAATCGCTTGGAGCCGTGATTTATCGTTGTATGAATGTAGAAGAAGGAGGAGAGAAAAAAATATTACTTTCGCAAGATGTTACAATTGAAATCTGGAGATTAATCGTACTGATTAATGCACAGCAATATCGCAGATAAAAGGAAGATACAAATGACTGGAGAAAATAATTATACTTTCCCCTCATTTGTCGCATTCGAATATCACTTTAATTCTGCAATATTATAATAGAAACTGAGAATTATATGTAAATTAATTTTAAAATTTAACTATACATACATTTTTTTTACATTTTTTTAAGTTATTGATGTATTAGATAAAACTAAAAGAATTACTTTAGTTGAATTGTAAATCATTGCACAGGTAAAAAAAATTTGGAAAACAAGTATAAATATTTACATCTTTAAAATATTTATTCTTATTTAATAATTTTTATATTTTAAGGAATAACTCTACTACAATTGAAAAAAAAAAAACGATTTCAGATTATTGCAAAGTATTTAAAAAAGCAACCGGATTGACGAATATGTTATCCGAATGCCGCCAAAATTCAAAACATTCTAACGTGAAGTGAAATAATTAATTTGAATCGCCACTGAATTTAAAATGAGTGCACTTAAATTTTTCAAAATCTTTCAAAGTTTATCATAAACAATAGAATTAAAAAGTAAAAATCATACTGAAGGATAATTATCCTTATTATTCAACAGTATTAAAATATTTCAACAGTAAATAAAATAAAATAATATCGACAGAACTGCAGTACAGGCAAAAAAGAAAAAAAAATCAAACGAAAGAAAGGGTGATTAGTCACACTTTCAATTAAAAATATTCTAAAAGTACTTCAAAGATTCGCGATAAGCGAACGAACCTCGGCTTTGTGCTTCGAAGCTTTCTAGAAGGTGGGGGTGTAAGGGGGAGGGGGTTAAGCTGATGGGGGGAGCGAGATCGAAGCATCGGAGCTTTTATACGCGCGAGCGGTGTATTGACCTTGGCGCGCTCGCGCGAGAAAAGCATCCACTCGAGCACGAGTCCTTTATCGGCTGAATTTCGCCTCGCAGGCTCCGAGCGATGCGGAATTTTCGCGACGGAATATTCACAAGTTACTTTCTCGACGAACCGAAGGCGCACGATTTTAAATCCACTGGCAATGCGGGGTGTACGTACCCCCGGAATATTTTATTCGAATGCAGTCCTCTCTTTTATTTATTTATTTAATTGTTTCTTTTGTTCAGTTTTGTTTATTAATTGTCGTTTTAGTTATTTAGTAGCGGCGCTTTTTATTTTAAAATTCGCCCGGAGGTCACATGCATTTTAAGCCGTCGGGAGTTTCAATCAAATGCCCGTGAATTTTTTAATGACTGGTTTGGGGAATATTGACCTGATCAATCGCCGCTGGTTTGCGCGACCAAATTTGTTTATATCGTCGTGGACTGCTTTTAAATTGAAAAGTTTTTTTCTTCTTTTAATCGCTCGCCGAGTATTCGCACTACGAAATAAAATCTGTTTATTTTCGCAGAGAAAGGTACATACTTGAAACTTAATGCAAACGATACTTAATTAATTTGAGCTTATTAACTTTGAAGGAAAGTTCATATTACTTGTTATGGCCTTTTATATACCATTCTGTCAGTTGCATTTTCAGATGACACTCTTCAAACCGTTAGGCATGTACATTTTCTCTCTCGAAATTTATGTTTATTTATTTATAAACTTTACAGGCTTAAGAGCCCATCGTATATTAAATAAATTTTAAATAGTTTTCGTAGAATTCATTAAATTCCGATATCTATTGCATCTGTGCTCGAACCAAGTGATTACAAGCTAAACAAAAAAGTAATAAAAATCAAGGAATTCAAAACTTAAGATTTTAATATTCCACCTTGGCATAATTGAATCGCAGAAGAAAATCGAACGCGAGAGCCAAGGGGAATGAAGTTCCGCCACGCGCGACCCTCGGCTCGCAGAAAAAGCTGGCGCGGCGAATTGTTACACCGTCGCGACGGGAACTTCGGTAAAAAAAAGTCGGGTGGTGGGAAGGGGGTAAAAAAAAGGGGGCGCCCGTTGCCATTCGCGATTCATGAGGCGAAATTGAGGATCGGCCGTAGCAAGAAGCCGCGGCGTGCCTGCTCTGCATTATTGAATGGCCGCTATGGGAGAGACACCTTCTCGTTACTTACCGAGGAGTATTCACCGTTACGAGGGCGTTGCATTTTGTTGCTCGCGAAAACAACCGAGAAGTGGGCGTCTAGATTTTAGGCGGCTTATACTTTTTATTTTTCGAATGCACTCGTGCTTTTTACGACTTTTGAGGAAGTTTAGAATTTTTTTGCTTTCGATTTTGTTTTTTTTTTTTTTAAAGAAATGAAGAGGATGATAAAATAAAATCGATTTTTAAAGATATACTTACAATATTGCTTCCTGATAGAGGAAACTTTGTATTGTCAGGCTTGATTAGAGATTGAAATAAAAAACCTACAATCAGCTGAAAAGACTTACACATGGAACCTAATCGACGGAAATTAGCATTACCTATACACGTTATTAGTAAATATCACAGCTTATCTCAGGAAGCGATTCTGCTGCTTGCGTCCCAATGAGATTTTCAGCCAAAAAAAAGAGAAAAATGTGCGAGAGAAGCAGCTACAGAAAGAAGTTGAAGTACGTCAGGTGCAGATAAAGGTGGAAGCTTACGAAGCACTATATTGCACGAGTGACAGGGAGAGACGAAGCGGAATAATCCATCCTGCTAAGACGGTGGAGCTGACTGGGACGATACTGAGGCGACACAATCTTGGGCATTTCTTACTTTAGTCAATTTTTCAACCCCTAAGAATTCTTCAAAGAAATTTTGATGTCTTCCAAAATGCACCGATTTTTTTTTCTTAAAGTATTAGCATATGGGTACTAAACCAGACGTGCGCGAAGATCCTTTCCTTTTTTTTGGCTCCCGTAAAATAAAAAATAATAATAAAAGAAATAAAAGATTCATTCAAGCAATAGCCACCTTAGAATGTTTTCTAAAGTGGCTCACTGAGAGAAATGTTTTCGTAATTTTTACTATGAGTTCAGTAAATTGATCACAGATTATGTAAATTTGAGGAATTTTATTAAAATATTTAGTAATTTTTAGTAGACTAGTCCATTAGATTTGTTTTTACGATGAAATTTTCACAATAAAATTCTTTACTTATTTTTTTTACCTTAACCCCATATCATCAGTAAAGTTTATATTTAAAATACTAAGTAATATTTTCTGTAGAATATTATAAATAATATTTCATGTTTAATATTCGTATAAGTTTCTAAATGTTAGTTTGCGATCAAAGTAAGTGCAGTCCAATAAAATATATTGAACCTTTGGTAAAATTTACTAAAAACTTTTTCTTAGTGCACTAACAACAATGAAATCGCCCTTGAATTTAAAATATCTATTTCTCTCTTACAAAGATACTTAATTCTTTAAGGGGGGTTTATACTTAAAATTTTTTTTTTCATAATCTGAAAATTAAAAATTATAATAAAAATTATATTTTCTAAAATGGAAAAAATTAAAAAACTACGTAAATTTAATAAATTTCATAAACACGAAGAAAAATAAGTTGTTTTGTAATTTTTTCCACTCTTTAATCATATAATTCTAATTCCTACAACTCTTTAGCCCTAAACGACATAAATTATCATAAATTGAAGCCCAGTATCATCAAAATTGATGCACCGATGGAACTTGTAGGTTACGACAAAGGAAAATTTTTGAAACTATCATAATTTAAGCTACGATGAGTCTAAAGAGTTCTATCTGGGCTCATTTTGTCAGAAATGTAACATATTTCTAGAATATTTAATAGAAACTTCACTTTAATCTTTATTTTCTTAGTCCTCTTATTTAGTTATAAGTTAATTTTAATATTTATTATTTGTTTTCTGTAATGGGCTTTTAGCCCGTCTAATGGTGTAAAATAAAATAAAAAATAAGAAAGTATAATTTTTATTATAATTTTTTATTTACAGGTCACTTAAAAAAAAAAAACAATTTAAACAGTCAAATAGTAACTGTACATCTCTTCACCCTTCAATTCCTAGCTGAAAAGTGCATTTAACACCGCAATACTCCTCGCAGATAACTATACCCAGCCGCAACTCCCCGAGAAGATTACAAAGCGCCCCGCACGCAGCGCAACTTCCCTACTTATCATCGCGAGCCTTTCCAGCGTTCGTAACGACGCGTCGCGGCTCGCCCATACATCAGACCCTTTAATGCGCTCCGCTCGCCGAGGAGCACCGGGATAAATCAGCGGCCGCGTGACCGATTCGCCGAGGTGTGCCTCCTACAAGTCGCATAAATAAAAGCCCCTCACTCGGTGCGCTCGTTAAAGCTCAGCCCGCCGCGGGTGGAAGACGCGCGCGAACCACTGGCTCTCGGCCGAGCTCCACTACGCCGTGGGAATGAAGAAATATATAGGGAGGCGCCGCGCCGCCACAAATCAACGACGGGCGGGGGCGCCGCCGAGATTATCGCCAGGAACTCGATAACGCGCCGCGCCGCCCTGCTGCCTCCTCCCTCCCCTGCCCCTCCAGGAAGTGGCCCTAGCACCTGACGGCAATTTCCTCCCGCGCGAACTCGTCACGATTTACGCGCCCGCGCGGCCCGGGAAATGCGACTGCGGGGGCCGCCGCGGCGAGGGGGGAAATTAATAGGAGCGCCGCGACCGACTGCCGAGTGGATGAAAGAAGATGCAGATTGAGCGATCGATGGGACGTCTTCTGCGCGGGGATGTCGGTTTTTCCTTCTTTTTCTCGGATCGGGATTAGAGGCTTGATTTTTTTTTTTTTTTTTTTTTGGAGGGGGTGTATTTTGTTTGATGAGGTGGTGTGGTGCTGAGGTTGATTGTAAGGGACTTTTACCTTGTTTTTTGGTGACGGTAGGGTTGTTTTTCTTTCGGAGGTGGTTGTAAAGTATTTGAGTGATTTAATAAATTGACTGTTTTTTTTTTTAGTTTGTGTAAAAGTTTTATGCCGACGATGTGATATACGAAATTTTATTTCTCTTTAAAAGAAAGTTATCCACTCTCTAAATTCCTTCCAGTGAAATTCACTGATTTCCACTGATAAATGAGTGAATTTCACTGAATGTATTTTCTAGAGTAGGAATTAGAGGTTTACTTATTTTATTTATTTATTTATTTTTTTTAAAGAGTGTAGTTTTGTTTGATGAGGCTGGTATTTTGAAGAAATAATGCTTTCATTATTTCACAAGTGTGTATTGTCTTTAAAACGTTAAAGCTGCTTTTCTTTTCGTCTAAAACGGGACTTTACAACAAAACGTTTTGAAGTTCTGCTTTGTCTCTTAGAAGTTTTTTTTTTCGCAATGTAAGCCATAGTGACTTTAATTCTTTTCGAATAATATTTCGTAGCTAAAAATTTATCAAGAGTTAAAATAAAAAGTATACCCACGTTCAATTTTTTTTTAATTGTTTGTATTAAAAAATAAAAAATAAACTTACATATTTTGCTTACTACTACATTGAATAACTTCGTCTTAGAATAGAAATGTCATTGGCTTCCCAAAATAAGCTACGAGTTATGAAAGAAAGGAATACACGCCTTTAATCGTAAAAAAAGTGACAAAGTACTCAGTAGTTTGTAAAAGCTGTCGCTACATTTGAAAGTACGTTAAGGGGAAAGAATGGAGATTACGGAACATCTGAATAAAAAAAAAAAAAAACAAGTGTTGCGATAAAATCCAGAGAAAAATAATACCGACGTAAAAAAGAGATTTAGAGGCGCAAAAATAAGGTAGACGGAGCATGACGGAAAGAGGATAAAAAAACGGAGAGAAGGGGGAAGGGCACGAAGCGCGCAGAGGCAGAAGGACGGGAGCGGAAGAACGACGGAGAGAGGAAAAGGACGAAATCGTCGCTGGCTGGTTTATTAGCTCAATGAAAGAATTATTGGCGAGAATTAACGAGTCGTACCGAGGAATCGGAACGTTGCTCCACTTCCTTTGAGATTGAATTAAGATTTTCTCAGTGAAAGAAAGTATTGCAGGTGGCCTTTTCAAGGAACGCGAAAAGTTCAAATCCTGCCGTCGCTAATTCTTTCAGCTTCAAAAATATTTTTTTCGGGTTTCAATTAATCTGCCTTCATCTGCTTTATAATTAATGAAGCTTACGTTGTATTCAGGGTTCAAGGGAATGATTAATTATTAAGTAACTTCTTTAGAGGGTGTGAAGTTTTTATTGATTTAAAATATGCTTTGCCGTCTTCATTGTTATAAAAAAAAAAAGATTTAAAAAATAGGTAACGTAACGTAAAGAATATTTAATTTCAATTTCTTCTTCATCTTTTTATTGGCGAGATTAAACAAAAAGTTGTAATATATTTCTGATAAATGCAATTTTTTTCGAACAATTTCCTATGTTCTAGATTTATTCTAATTTTTTATTTGTTATGAAATTATAAAGAAAGTGAGTGCGAATAAGATATTTATTTATTCGCTTAGATCTTGTCGAATTTATTTGAGCGTGTTCATTAATTTTCTTAATTTTCTAGTAGTATAAGTTTTAATTAAAAAGTTCAATTTGTTTAAACACGTAGAGGGAGAGGAGAGTATCGGTTCGCTTTGCAGATGATTTTCAGGGAAATTTTGAACGGTTCATCGGAAGATCAAACATTGAAATGGTAAGTGAATAAAGCACGCTCCTACCTGAATTTGACAAACCACTTCTCCGTAAGGCCAGCAGCTGTAGATGGCGGGTATAAAGCCAAAGGGTGTAACTAGTAAGCCGATCGCCAGGTCGTTGCTCGCTAAACTCGTCAGTAGGTACCTCGGCTGTTAATTAAACGGAAAACATACAAAAATTATTAGTTTCACATTAAATAATCGTAAAACAAGGGTAATTATTTTACAATATAACCGATCCTCTTACGTCTGCCCTTGTATATAAAAGACGAATTTTTAAAACAACTTTAAAGTGTTTTTTTCATCGACTTTACTTAAATGTGCATATTTAAACTATTTTACTAATTTTTTGTAGGGACATTCCGAAGTTTTCTTAAATTGCTCTTTTATTTAAAAAAGAAGAAGAAGAAAAAAGAAACAAATTGTCCGTACTTTCTCCGCCCGCAAAAACATTTAGTTCCATAAACTTTACCCTCTTACTAGGGTATACGAACAACCGCAGTATTCTTAACTAAAACTAATCCTCAGCCACATTACCCGCCAGCGCTCAAAGTGCATATTCTAAAAAAGAAGCATAATGACCCCCAGCAGCGGCGGGTAGTCGGCCAATTCGCAAGTCGCGCTCGCACGCGCGAAAATTCAGCTGCTCGTTCGGAATCTGCATAAAGTTATTAAGACTGCGTGTCGGGCGGAGCCGATGAAACCGCGCCTCTCTCTCTCTTTCTCTCCTCTCTCTCTCTCGGAGCGATCTTACACCGGCGGCTGATTCAAGTTTCAAGTGTATTTCGGCGGCGCGTAGCCGAGACAACTCCGAGACGACCTCACGTGGCCTGATAATGCATTTAGAACTATTTTAGAATGCCTCGCGAGATTCGCATATTCATGAGTCGAGCGATCGCACCTGGACACGTAGGCGATCGACTGCACGCACGTGGCTAAGTATAATATAGAAATCGAGAGACTTTGAAATCGAGAGCGTTTTGAAAAAATTAATGGAATTTATATTCGTTTTGTATATAAATGAAATGTGTAGATAAAGTTTCATGCTTTACAAATCGTTATCTATTTGTTCTGTAGTAAGATTCAATGTCACACCATACACTGTTAAAAATAGTTAAATTTAATGTAAATTAATGCATGGTACTTAAAATTTAGTCGATGTACGTTCATTAAATTTAATTAAATGACATTAAACTTAATGTAAATGACATTAACTTATATTAATTTTTACATTAATTTATATTAAATTAATTACATTAAGTTTAATGTAAATCACATTAATTTACATGAAATTTAACTAATTTACATGAAATTTAATGTAAATTACATTAAATTTAATATAAATTAATGTAATTTTTATTAAGTTTAATGTAAGTGAATTAAATTTAATGCACTTACATGAACTAAATTTTAAGTGCATGCATTAATTTAAATTAAATTTAATGCTTTTTTTAATAGTGTATTCACACAAAAACAGGAATAATTATTATATGAAAGTATGAAAATCGAAAGAGAAATACTGAACTTTGCGATATGGTATTTTTTTTTGCGCAAGTATCTATGGATGGTTCGGATTATTACTAAAAATTTCAAAGACAATTAAATATGTAATATATCCAAATAGCAAAAATTTAAAGTTTTAGGCATAATGATATTTTGTGCAAGAAGTGTTTAATAAAAATCAAAGGATAAATTATTGTATATTTTGTTTATACGTTGGTAATGTCGAAAATGTAGTTGGTATATGTTTTATGCGACGTTCAAGTAGGTGCGACAAGAAAATTAGAACTGCACGTATAAAGCGCCGTATGAATTCTCGCGAAAACGTGATTCGGTTCGTCGGTACCGGTGAGAATATTAGGGGACCGCCTCTTGATCTTACTGCGCTTCTAAATGCATAATTTTATGCTAATGAATTCGTGCATACATCATGAAGTATGCGTACATTAAATAAACCAAAAAATTTTTTGACTACCTAATAGAATACATCATTTTAATGAAATAATAATAAGTAGGGGTACACATGTACTTACATTCACGTAAATAAATAAATTAAAATTTTCTTTGAAATTTTTTGCGCGATATTTTTATTAGTTACTACTAGTAACGCTCAAAAGCAAAATATAACACGAGTACGACTGTAATAAATAAAAATATTAAAATAAAAGGTCATTTTATATTATTATTTATTACGTGAAACGGTTATTTATATTTTATCCTGCAAATTGTTAGATTTTAAAATAGAGTTAGTTAAATATTAATCGCGGCCACAAAGCAATATTATCATTAAAATAATAATAAAGGTAAGAAAAACAAACAATTAAGTGAAGAAACAGATGTTTCCATCTTTAAACCTGGATAGCTTACAAACATATATATCTATATCATTACTATTGCATTTATATCATAAAATAGCTAATTATTATCGCTGATATTTTTCGATGAAACATATTTTTTATGTATATTCCGAATGATAAATATACCCAATTGCGAAAGGAATCCCTCTGTGATTACGAATCGGCGAAAATCGAATTCGCAATGACGGGGCCGGCGAATTTCGATTTGCCCTCATCAACGAAAAAAAGCTTCCATTAAACTAAACGGCTTATCGGGCGACGGCCTTTAGCTGCGCCGCGATATGCAACGTTGCCGAAGGAAACCACGTGGGAAATAACTACCTGATATACTTTTATGCCCGGCCGTTAATCTTTAGCGGGATGCGTCGTCCACGTTTTTTTCCTGCCGTATTTAAAATGGAAATAAAAACAAAAATATAAAAAAAAAGTGAACCAATGAACTTTGTTAGACTCGCTGGGGATTGTGTACGCGCGAAAATTGCACTTATGCATAGGGAATGAGTTTACATAGATTTTTCGAGTTGATGGATCTTTTATGCTAATAGTTATCTTCCCGGAGATTTTCAAGCTTTTTCTCAAAGTTTATATTGTACCTGAAGATAATGGATACTATACGAAATAAAAAAATGTAACATCTTTTCTACGTAGAATTATTTTTATTTTTTGTGACGTGTTAATATTGCTAGCTATTTTATGCATTTTTTTTTTCGCACTTTATATAATTTTTTGTACAAGAGGAATATAAACATTAAATAAGAATACAAATATTACGCAGGTATTTTTAACAATAATGTATTTTTAAAACAATTATTTATAAATATTGGAAAATTCGATTCATTTATTTCTTTTGAACAATAATATTTTATTCTTTTTAAAGAACATTACGAAACTCAATAACTTAAATTGAACATAATAAATCGTAGAAAGCTTTTACTGTGAGCACTTTATATAAAAAAATATTAAATTAAGTTTATAATCGAGTAAATGATTGCCGTAAATTTTTTTATTGTACTTTCACGTTTATCTTTACCGCGAGTAATTCTTTCTAAATATCATTTATTCATAAGCGATTAAAATTGATTAACTGTACTTTATAAACAAATTTAATGAAACACTCTTTAAATCTATTTTTATTTCACAAGTGAACTCCATATCTTCAGTCACTGATCTTTTTTTATTTTTATCATTGTTTTTTTCAATAAAGGGCACTTCAACATATTTTTTCCTTAAATTTATTTTACAAATTCATGGCCTGTCACCCACTTAAAAAACTCCTTAAAAACGGATAATTAAATCGTCAATTAAAAACTAATAACTAACTACTAAGAGTCAGTAATTACTACAATCTCTGTAAAAATAAATAAGTGAAATTTGACTAAAATAAGTGAATAGTCACTTATTCCACGTGAAAAATCTTCCACTTGCTGCAATAAGTGACAGATATTTAACGTGAAATAAGTGAATATTCACTTATTCTAGTGAAATTTCACTTATTCATTTTTAGAGGGATTACTTGTTCTTTAAACAAATAAATTAATTTTTCTTAAGAAAAAAAAGATGTAAATTACAGTATAAAAATTATTTATCAAACGAACCTGTGCGTGTATGTACTTGTGATATCGCCTGCTATTGATGACGCAGATGACGAGTAGGTTGGCGCCGAGAATGCCGAGGCTGAGGAGGAGGATGAGGCCGGCGCGCAGGAGCTCGCCGAAGCCGGGGTTCTGCCAGCGCGCCTCGATGCCGCCGTTAGCGAGGCTGCGCCAGCAGCTGCTGTTGCTCAGCGCTGGCGCCAGCAGGATCTGCGGCTTCTGATCTATCATCCTCCCAGGCCGCCCTGACCCAGAGCCGCTTCCTCGGCCAGCACCGCGTGGCCGCCGACCCACCGGCCACCTCGCATCGTCACCACTGGAACATACCTCGACCGAGATCCCATTTCATTCTACTAATACTTCCATTATATTTATTGAGTTATTATTATTATTATTTTATTTATTTTTCTTGTGCTCGGAGAGATGTGGGTGGGGTGGACGGGATAAAGTTTTTTTTGTTAAGTTTGTCTTTTTTTTTGTAAGAAGTAAGAAGTAAATCATTGTTAAAATAATACTAAATGAGTATTTTATGGATATTTAATAGTAATCATAATAATAACATTTTATAGTATAAATATCACGAGATTCAATAATATTATAGCAGTAAATTTTCAGTGATTTACTTTCAAACAGTATATATTCAGTAGATCTAATTGTAAGTAGATAGATAGATAGATAGATATAGCCTTTATTTGCCTCAACGGCAAAAAATTTACAGATATACATAAATACAAAGTCTTCAGTGCTCTTTGAGACTAGAGTAGCAGCTTAAATTAAAATAAATAAAAATATATCATAATAGGATATCACAATCAAGTAGTAGTTCAATTTTTATAAACAGCCAAAAACATGCCTTACCCAAATAAGTAGAAACAGACAAACGTGGTCAGACGCTGAATTTCAAATCAATTTAGAAAAATTTTCTTTTGAAGGGATAATCATTAAATATTAGATATTACGTATAGAAATTCATTATTTTCACGTAATTAGCAACATTTACTACTCCATATTATTTAGAAAATGAAAAGACACAATAGTAACTTTCAACACTCGTACGAGTGTTGAGGCATTATTAATTACAATCTTTATAAATTTATGAAAAAATTTATTGAGTATCTATTTTTGTATTTATTAAAAATTACAAGTATACGCTTACGCATCGTTTACGTAAACGA
>JAWWEN010024939.1:7085-17391 GCA_035582955.1 Sycophila texana | reverse complement strand
TACAATATTAATCTTACATTTTATTGTGCATAATAAATTATGTGTACAATTGTTATGTGCATAAATAGGAGGGTGCCCTATCAACCAGAAAATAAAGATTGTGGTACATAAGTGTATTAAGAACTTCGTATACTTCGCGGTTTTACCTTCAAGGCGTTGCTATAAGACAAAGATGTATTTAAAAAAAAAAAAGGAAAAAAAAATCGTCGACAACAATCGCGTCCTGATTGTCATTAGCGTAACCAATAAGGTAGTGGTATAACAGTAAGAAACCACAAGTGGTTTCTAAATCACTGCATCGATGTCAGTGATGATCATATACGTAAAACCTAGTCTCTGTAAGGAAGGATTTTAAAATCGACGTCAAGTGAATGTGCACTTGTAATTTTCAACCGAGGCGCATAAATTAGATTGTAAGACTCGCTTCCACTGGAATAGAAAACTTATGCTTAAGGAAAATGCGCATACTTTGCAGCTACGAGTTGTACGCGCTTCTCTTGTTTTTATTGTAATCTTAAGAGAAGGATAAAGAGTGTCGTTGTACACTTCGTTTTTCTCGAACAGCTTTAAAAAGGAAAACTAAGATTGGCTGGCTGGCAAAAAAATTATTTTGTATGTCTGTTATTAATTAATTAATGTCGAGTCGTTACATTAATTGTTTTCACCCTAATCATCCATAAAGTCCACTTTATTGACCTCCGCAGACGGAGTAAAATTATATTTTATTCTCTAGACTCACTTTACTCCTCGAAGAAACACTTTACTCCCCGGAGACACATTCTATTCTGCGAAGACACATTTTCGCTTCTGCAGATACATTTTATCTTTTGTAGACATATTTTAGCTTCGAATCGAAACTTATTAATTTGAATTGTCAAATAAAGTGGACTTATAAATGATTACGGTGAAAAATTTTATATGAACCTCGGGAGTAATACGTGACTGTTTTACCCGCGGCAATAATCGCCTATTTTACTCCCTTGGTGCATAAATAACTATTAAATTTTGGATTATAGGATGCTTAATAGTATATATTTTAATTCATGCTGTACCGACTAACTTACACTTAAATATCTTAATCCAAATACTAGGGAACTCAATTTGTAAAATAATGAGTTTAATTCGACTAATCGACGCTGTGTATTATTAAAAACAAATTTTCTTTTTGGCACAGTACTTTTGCACAAATGTTCAGCACTCAGCGAGTACGTAGCTGCGTAAATTTGGAATATCGTCTAATTAAAAGCGACGTGCGATTTCTGCGATGCACTTTAGCGAAGTGAAAATTTTTGATGTGAATCGAATTAATTATTGTTAAACATTAAATTTGTTATTGCAGAATTTATATGAAAATTAAACGAGGAAAAATTATATAATCTCTTGTTATGTAAGTTAGGCGTATCGAAGTTATTACGTGAAGAAAAAGAAGAATACTAGCCTTAAGCTGATTTATAAGACGATAATTGCGGGATTATTCGTTGTAATTTTAATTGACGATTTGTAAGGCGATATTTCGGATGTAACGAAGAACAAAATGTACTTTGTAAAGGCGTAATACAGTCGTGTGCAAGTGTAAATTGCGACTAGTTTCTTGTTCTTACTTTAAATAATCCGTTCTATCCCAAAATGATTTGTCCGCGTAAAAACCTACGAGATGTTTTTTATACTTGAAACAGTTAAAGAGACTTTTTTATGGAGAAGAAGAAATCGAATCACAAATAAAGGCTATTTTATAAAAACTAACTGGTAGACCTGCTTATTTTTTGTGTCAGTCTGTAATTGTTTGTTTAATTATCGTAATGACATCACTTTTTATTATCAACATTTTGACATAATTATTTTTAATATTTCATTAAGGTAAACTTTAATCGTGTTTTTTTTTTTTACTTAGTTTTTGATTTATTTATCTCGTTTTTACAGCTAGAAAACAAATAATCTCTGCTCAACGAGAGAAAAGCTCTCGCAAAAGCTCTGTAACAATTTTAAATTGTATAACTATTTTTTATTCGGCAAATTACCTAAAAGCACAACGTTAAAAGCTTACAGCATTAAAAAGAGTACCGTAATAGCCCTTGAAGCTTATCGCATCTGTTTTCGTTTATTATTTTGTAACTTATTATTTTTTGAAGATTTATAGCAAATTTACGATATTTAATAAAACGCTTATTTAGCGGAGGTCCGGATATAGGAATTGCGTGTTAAAAACTAAAACTTTAAAGCTCGATACTATTAAAATTTTAACTACACATAAATCACACCAAAATGAAAATATAAACAAAATTTAAATAAAATCTATGTAAGTCGAAAAGTCAAGGCTGCGCGAGATCCACAAAAAAAAGTCGAAAATAGGCCTCATCGAAAAATATATCAAGATACTTACCTAACGTTTGACTATGTGAATGATCATGTATGTTGAAAAGCTATATTTTATATGAATCGAAAAAAAAAATAAAAATCAATAGTTTAATATAAATAAATAAAGATATATAATTTACCAAAGAAAAATTTTTTCAAAGTCATGAAATATTTTCATTTTTAATTTTCTTTCAGTGTGTCGGTGCTCACTTTACTTGTTAAACAATTACCTAGAGATTCACCTTACCAAAATTTTGAAATAATTAATTTATAAGAATTTAATGAATTGTTTATACCTAAAGATGCGTATTTCTTGCGAGAACTTAATTCATGACTTTCAAGAACTTTTTCTTTGGTGTACTATATCTTTATTTATTTAATTCGATTTTTTGATTTTTATTCTTTTTCAATTCATACAAAATAAATCTTTTCGACACATAATGATTAATCATATAGTTAAGTGCATTAAGATATTTTTTCTAAAAGGTCTATATCATGTAATACTGTAACGAATACCTTGTAATGCTGCATGTGCACTTCATTCTCCATTGAAAATTTCCATTTTATTTCCTCGTAGAAATCTACCTTCGATGTTGAATAGAAGCATATATTTATTACAACAGCAGTAGTCGCTACACTTGTTTAGTCTCTTGTCACTTTTTTTTTTATTTTCAGTATCACTCTCCCTTTGTCGAATAGAAAAAAAATTTCTCCTACACTGTACAAAGGAGCGATACGCGCTCAAAGAGAAAATCCCCGACAAAGGATTTTTCGGTCGCTCGCTAATTAAAAAAAACCGCGAGCTAAGCTCGAAATATGATATACACCCGGAAAATCTCTGTATCGTGTGTCACGCGAACGCCCGCCGATCGTCCGTTTCCTTTTGTTTTTCTCGACGCGAAAATAAACGACGAGAGCTGCATCCGCGTGGGCGACACGATCGTTCCTCTATTTCTTGCTGCAACTGTTTTTTTTTTCTTTATACTTCTTTTTCACGGCTGGGGATCGTCGCATTTCTTCCGCGGCGAAGGAATAAATTCCGGAACCGGAAGCCGCACTGGTGGCATAAAGTAAACGAGATTCCCAAGACAATACGCGGAATCAATTCGCGGAAATGCTCCGCGGGGCTGCTGCTGCCGGCTGAATTCCAATTTTTTGATTTCGCCCCTCGTCGTAAAACACGTACCTCCCGGCCTCTGTCGAGGAACGAAGTTTATTCAGATGCGCAGTATTATTAACTTTGCAATCCGTGGATTCCTTGTCTTACAGCATTTTTTTTTTCTAGGAAGCGCGGGAATATTTCGCGGGTAGCATTATACAAGGGTGCGAGCAATTGATCGAATCCGCTGGAGAAATTTGAATACAAAAACAGGAAAGAAAACTCATTTTCCCTCGGCAGGATGACATTCTTCGTCCTTTTTATGCGGAAATACTGGAGGAATATCGTGGTGTCGATGACGCGGCGATATTTTGGATTCACTTTTATATAGTGTCGAATCATCACCTCATGGTCTCCGGCAAGAACGAAGTTTCGGAAAATTATATACTATTATTTGAAAGAGATTTATTGATTTTCATGTTTATTTATTTATTGCAGATTTATTGTGGCTAACTGATGATTACCTTCTGCTTATTAATCTTTTTTGATTGATTGCTATATTTTGGAACGAAGTTTTTTCTTTATAAAATAAAATTCACTTTTACACTTGTACACGCGATCATTAAAATTTAGTTTTTCAATTATTTATCTCATTTTTACAGCTAGAAAACTACTAATTTTTTTTGGTTAATTGCTGTCGCCCACGTGAAACAATTTTGTAAAGATTTTATAAAAATTTTATAAGAACCTTTTTGTAAAGTTTTTATAAAAAATTGCTCTTGTAATAATTTCATAAAATTTTTATATTCTATAAATAATTGTAAATTTATTATATATAATTTGTAAAAAAAAAACAGATTGTTACGGTTATTGTTTATTTTCCAAATTATTTGGCGTACAGCACACATAATTAAGAATAACTACTCTAATTAATGTAAAGAAAAGAATAATTACTTTAATTAACGTAAGGAAAATTAATTTTTTTCTTTCTTAAGATTAAATATTTCATTCTCAGTAATAAATTGTCTGCTTTTTTTTCAACTACTTGAAGACTTGTCTTTAATTTGAATCGTAACCAAAAAGTTATTATGATATCAAATTTTATTTCTGGAACAAAGTTTTTCTGCATAAAATAAAATTCACTTTTGCACTCGCACACGCGATTATTTACTTCATTCATTTATTTTTATTTAGTTCTTGGATTATTTATCTCATTTTTAAAGCTAGATAACTACTAATTTTTGTTAGCAATTATGCTGTCTTTGGTTGAAATTGAAACTAGAAATTATAATGATATCATATTTTATTTATTTATTTATTTATTTATTTTTTTTTTTATAAAATAAAGATTTTCTGATTTTCTTTATGAAATAGATCTACTTTCGCGATCATTTTACATCATTTCATTCAAAAATAAAGAAGAAAATCGATTTATGCCAAACGGGCACTTCCCTGGCGAATGTAACTAAAGAAAATATCCGCACGTGTATCGGTTCCTGAAAATGTTCGAGGCACAGGATGCAACGACAGTTCGGTATATACTCCCATACTCCTGCAGGGAAACGTGAGAGACTCGCTTTCGAAAATTCCGGAAGCTGAAGCGGTCGTTACGTTTCATCATGCGTAGCATGTATACAACACTATATATTTTCGTTTTTCTTTTACTTGACACACGTGTGACTGCACTCACGACTCGAAAGTCGAAGAAATATTGAATTTGCTTCATACCCTCTGGAGGCTGCTCCTTTTATTTATACATTTTCGTTGGAATCTTTTTTTCATAGTTGAGATAAGGACACTGGAGACTGATTTTAAGGTAAGTATTGGCATGTAAAATTAGAAAATTCTAAATTTATTTAACTGATTGTCAAATCAGTTGTGCATCAAAATTTACAATTTTGGTACATGAATCTTTTTATCATCTTATTTTAATCTAAGATATTTTTACGCGGGTAGTATAGTTAGATAATAAATTAGAACAGAATTTATGTAGTTTAAAAAAAAAAAATAATTATCGAGATGATTAGAGAGTAAAAATCTTATTATCGTAAATCTGCAGTCAATCTTTATAGGAGAAGATGTTGTGAAATCTTTTTAGAGGGTCGTAAAATTTTTTCTTCAGAAATTAGTTTGCAATTTTATTTATGGTGTAATAATTTTGCTTTTGCATTAGTTAAGTAAAGTTTGATATTTTTAAAATTGAAATTTTAATGAAAAAACACCCACTACTCTCATGTCGCGGCTTACGGCGTACTTCGAAGGGACGTGAAAGTTAACTCGTTTTAATTAATTACGCTACACCGTAAACAGGAATTCTTTCGAAAATATTTCCGCCAAAGCGACGTAAATTATTTACAAAGTGGACTTTCAAGAGCAACTTCGCGATATTTTTCTTTTATTTTTCGTCACGATATTGCGGATAATCGTATTCTAAAAGTTACTAATGAAAAGCAACTTAAACATTTTCAGTTTTCAGTCATTAAAACTTTTGATGAAATTTTCAGCTAATGAATAAAATTATAGTTACCATTTCCCTGTCGCCTCCTCATAATTTGCCTCTGAAAAACGAATTCGCTATACATTCGCTGTAACTCGACCCCTTGACCGGTAAACCAAAATGCTTATAATCACCTGCAGGCTCGTAATTAATTTCACTTTATTAAATTTAAACCATCGAAAAAATTTTTAATTTAAAAAAAAAATGAAGGAAACAAAGGGCTCATTATCAAGCATCCCATGAAAGCAGGAGCTCATTGTGCTGCATTGTCCTCCGCCGCGGTGTATCATTGCGGACCCATCGCATTTTTTAAAAAAGCTGGTAATTTTGATCCCCATCAAGTTTTCTTTTTTGATCCCCTCTTTTTTAATTAAAACGAAAGGATACATCGGCGAGTCCGAACAAAGAGATTTTCAAGAGGCATCAAGTCAGGGTGAAAAGGATATCCAATTAGTATGCTGATCAGTGTCATTAAGACAAAGGGAGGTGGAAGAAGGCGCGGGGGCCTCGATTAAACGCAATGAAGACGCGTGCACCTGACGGCTCGCGGATAACACCGACTGAACGGACGGAACGGAGGAACAAAGCGACGCGTCGGGATCGGGCGACTTATCGCTCTCTGCTCGCGGCGATTCGGTCGGGTGCTGCTGTTGCGACTTTGTTCTTCTTTATTTTCGGTTTAAAAAGCCAAAAAATCGCGAAGGCGATATTATGTACTGTTCCAATGTTTGCACACTCGACGGACTTTAATTCGGTTACTTCCGTTCCGTTGTCTTATAGTTTTTCATAGCAATGTTATTACTTGACCTTATGGCAGAACCAATCCAACTACATAAGTAAGAATAGACAGGAAAACAGAAGTAACCGAATTAAAGTCCGTCGAGTTTACAGGTCTTTAACTTTTTTAAATTTGAGAGAAATGTTATAGTAAAAATTACTATAGTGGGATATACTCAACCTATAACGATTTTTACTATAAAACATAGTAAAAATTGCTATGTACACTTATCCATTTTTTTTTCTTCATATTTGATATACTAATTTGATAGAATTTTAAGAATATAAGAATATTCGACTTGAAAAAGAATATCGAATACTGGTCATTTTTCAAAAATTACTATAGGTATATGTATAGATCTTTTAGTTTATTTTTATTTTTCTAACGCAGATTTTAAAAATATTGTTTTCTTTATTTAAGGATTTATTTCAATCCTTTTCTTTTTTTCGTTAACTTAATTGACCGGTTAATATATCGACGGCTCCTAATTAATATAGGTCTGCTTCGGTCAGGATAATAAGGAGCTATGTTTTCGTAATTTTAAATTAACATAGCTCCTTATTATCCTGACCCTTATTATTAGGAGCCGTCAATATATGGTAAGCTCAACATTTAAAATAGTGAAAAAAATCTCGGTTACTGAAGTGTCAAAGAATTCGCGTTTGTACTTTTCCCAAAGAAGCACATATACATTTTTCTCATACTCCATGTTTCGATAGAATTTACAGGATAAGGATTTTCTATTTGAAAAGAAATATTAAACCCTGATCATTTTCATTATTGACCAGATTGTTTTTTCAATTTTTCAAAAATTAATATGTAAATCTTTTAGTAATCTCGAATGGGCTTCAATATAAATTACATCATTGATTCTTATAGAAAGATATCTATTTTCATTTTTCTAATGAAGATTTTAAAAATATTTTATCTTTTTTATTTAAGAATTTATTTAAATCCAATTCTTTTTTCGTTAATTTAAAAATTGATCGGTTAGTATGGTAAGCGCAAAACTTTAAAAAGTGAAAAATCTACATAAGTACATAAATGGCTTTTTTTACAATTGGCAATAGGAAGATATCACTCGCCTACTTCTCATACAGGTATACGCTGCCGGAGCGAATGAGTGACCTTTTTTTTACCACCGCTATTCAACTTTCAAATTCGTCCAATTTTTCATTCCCGTAACTTTCTTCTTTTATCCATTTTTTATTTTTTTTTTCACGCACCCGCGAGCCAGTATATGCGAGCATATAAAGGATATATCCATTGGATATGCATACATCTATGCAGTTTTTGTTTTTTACTTTATCACTCTAAAAGCAATTTCGTGCGTGTCGCCTTGTAAAAAGACTGGATTATCGTCAAGAACTGCACGTCGCATTGGAAATAAAGTTTGTTCTGACAAGTGGGTAAGTTGAAGCGTCACTCGTCGACGTGAAAAAGTTGCTGATTTGCGATGTATATATCTCATGTGACGCTTTTAATCAAAAGTGAAATGAAAATTCTGGAGCGGATAAAAATTCTAATTTTCTTATGTTTAATTATTACTTCTAAAATCCCGGGAGTGAGGCTTATTAACATTGGCATCAAAAACTCATGGAGTTAATATAAAATTGTTTTATAGTTCTTTCTCTGATTATTCATTACTAAAAAAAACAAAACCCCAAACTGGTGCAGTAATTCGCAGAAACGGTATTATTTTTCTGGAATTTTCAGTATTTCTTATTTCATTATATATAACATTCAACATTAATTAAGGATAGAGACTACTCGAAAATCGTCAAAAAATAGTTTTTTTTAAGTAATATTTTGATAGTATATATGCACATAGCTACTCAAAAATTTTATCAAAATAGTGAACAAAATTCTTCTTACTCATACCAATGTATTATAGCAACAATGTGTTTTTATTGAATTTTTTTATTAATAAAACCTTGATTTTCTCAAGATTATTGTTTTTTATTCTTTTGAGATTTCAAAATGGAATAGGCGATGAACAAAGCCACTAATCATCTCAAAATTTTTCATGAGTTTTCAATACCCAATGATACACAAATTTGTGGTACAGTTTTTTAATTGGATATTTTATTAAATTTTAATAAATGTTTAGCCATTTAAATTATTTAAAAAAAATAGTTTTTTTAAATAATTATGCTTAAAGTGCAGTCAAATTTTTTACAAATAACCTAAAAAAAATCCATACCACAAATCTTTTCATTTTGTATTAGAAATTATATCTCCAGCGGTAAGTACTTAGATGAAATATTTTGTCGCCTATTCCATTTTGAAAAAAAGCTATTTTTACAGCTTAAAGGGGTATATCTCTGGTTCTAAATGGTTTAAAGAGCTCTATTTTGGATCATTTTCTTTGTTTTTTAATTACTAATTTGATGAAACAATTTTCCTGGGTTAAATAATTAAGATAAAAAAAAAAATAAAAAAATCTGGAGTAGTCTCTATCCTTAAGGATCGTTTCATTTTAATTTCATAAATTTATATTCACAAGTCGTTAATTCATATACTAAAAAACAATACTGAAAGAACGAAGAAGAATCATTCAACCGACGCTATTTATTATGCAATTCACTCGAAAATTCAAAAACCACAACGGATCTCAAGCGTAGCGGATCCAAGAGTACTCTTCAATAAAAAAAATAAAAAAATAAAAAAATTCAACCCTTTCACTCGTTTCAAACAATAGTCCCCGACTCGAGCGCTCCATTCACTTAGTATACCCCGGCGTGGTGACCGTTAATTCCCGTTAATGAAATTTACCGGGCAAAGAGAAAGTTCCCTTTTGAAAAAGGAAGGCCGGGAAATACATACCCCATTCGCCGCGATTCGCGTCGCCAGCGCAGAAAGGAAAACTGAGGCACGGAGAGGGCGAATTGGATCGACCGGAGGGTTTTGTCCCTCTCGGGCGCGACACTTTGTTCGCCGTTTACCGGCCGTGAATGGAATGACAAACTTCGCCGGGGAAGCCCGAATATCGACTCTTCGCAATGCGAAAACTTCGCGCCTTTGTGCCATCTGTAATTTATATGTCCTTTATATTAACTCGGTGAAAGCTCGACGTGAGCTGCATTAAAGGCGAGCTCGTCGCTCGGGGACGAATTAGGATCAAGCATAAAGAATTTCGTTTTATATCAAACTGGTGGAATATACCGAAAAACTATTTTCTCAATATTAAATAAAATTTCTGTATAATTTGTGGAAGATTTCAGCAAGAATCCTGCAGGTATTACTTATAGGAATCCTGAAAGAAATTTGCTCGAATTTCTTGCAAGAATCCTGCAGGAATCCTACAGAAATCTTACAGGAAATTTAATGTTTGCAAAATTCTTGTAGGATTCCTGTAAGAATTCCTGCAGGAAAAACATATCTGTAGGATTTGTGGAAGATTTCAGCAAGAATCATGCAGGAATTTCTTATAGGAATCCTGCAAGAAATTTGCCCGAATTTCTTGCAAGAGTCCTGCAGGAATCCTACAGAAATCTTATAGGAAATTTAATGTTTGCAAAATTCTTGTAGGATTCCTGTAAGAATTCCTGCAGGAAAAACATATCTGTAGGATTTG
>JAWWEN010024928.1:0-17394 GCA_035582955.1 Sycophila texana | reverse complement strand
TTCCACCTCCTATTGAAACCACTTTTTGAGTCTGAAAAAAGGGGCCAACGTTATTTTTTAACTTATTAGCTTTGTTTCCCGCTGATTTCTCATATTTCCCGCAAACGTTATTTTCGGGAAAAATATGCTATTTTTGCCCCGATTTTCAGGCTCGAAAAGTGGTTTTTTGGATAGGGGGTGGAATAAAAGTACATTTACATACAGATACAGTCGGGAGTAATAATGCATGAGAATTTTTAATGAGATGACAATCGACATAATCATTAAATAAATCAGATCTAAATATCGTAAAACATCAATAAGCTGCAATTATTTTTGTAATATTGCAATTTTTCTTTTTACACGCAGTATTTATATCACAGAATGTTTAGTTCTCTCGATCTGTAGCACAAAAATATGTCATCCTATGCACACAGGACTGTAGTACTATTTAGTTCCTCTTAATATAAAAAGTTTTGTATGTTTTTTCTTTGTCTTTTTTGGGTCTCTGTACATACAACGTTTTATTCGTCCTATATACAAATTTGTTCTTACTGGCGAACAATGGATAACATAAAAAGTCATCTTGCTTCGCGAAGAGTAAAAAAAACGTTCTAGCACATAGCTTCGGTGGAGACTAGAATGCAATTACGCTGCATTATTCTTATTCATATGTTTCTAGTCTTTTAGGATTATAAAATGAAAGTAGCTAAGATTTAGTACATTCCATTATAGTCCAGTATAGTCTAGACTGTCGATAGAAAAATACAAAGCTTTTGATCGAACGATTCAAAGGAGAGGTGAGAAATGCATTTGCGAGATTTTACTATTTTCTCTTCTATATTGAAAATAGAAAAGAAAACGGTTGAAAATGTTCGTTCACTGGCTCGGATTTACAGATCTAATTAGTTGACTTGTTCCCTTGCTGAGCTTGCAGGATTGTTTCCCGTCGAAGCAGTAGCAGCAGTAGCACCAGCAGCTTTTTTCCTGACAGTCCCGCTGGAGCTCTTTTCAGCCTGCTCAAATTTTCGTTGTAACGAGGCGACGTTACTCTTGCTGCTCCTTTTCGGAAGTGTACTCTTGCCTTTATCCACTAAACTTGCCGATTTGGCGAGCGGCAGCGAGGGCTTGGCGGTCGAAGTAGTGCCGGTATTCTTTTGTCGAGGCAGGGATGATGTTCTACCGATCGCTTTTTCAGTAGAACCAGCAACCTTTCCAGACGATCGACCAAGTACATCTGGTGACTTGCTGGCGCTTGCTGGGCTGCAGCTGGACACGAGGTCAGGACTGTTAAACTTAGTTTCTTTCGAGCTCGCATTCGAATTTTCCCGGCTAATTACTTTTTTCGTCGTTAGGGAAGGGGGTGTGCGCGTGCGACTTATCCCAGGTCGTGGGGCTTTAACAGCCTCCTCCTTCTTAGTTTCGCTCGCTTTCCTGGGGCTCGGTCTGCTCTCGCTAAGACTGCCACTCGGACTTTTAGTTTCCGACGAAGGCCCCTTCGCCGTTTTTGTCTCGTTGACCGCTTGACTTGCTGCATTGACGGCCGACGGATGCAGGTAGCCAGAGCTCGTTGTCGAGTTAGAGTAGAGACTCTCCGGCGATTTATAGTGAGGCGTGCCGTCATTAGCATAAGTTCCCTCGTCGGAGGGAGTGCTCGCGTCGCTAGAACTCAGCGTCTTTGTCGAGTAAATCGAGTCAAAGTTACGACTGGATATTTCGGAGACGATCTCACCGAGGAGCCCGAGCGACTCTTTGCCGGACAAATTCTTCGGCGTTTTGTACTCGGAATCCGGAACGACGGTTGCTCTCGCGAGTCGTTGCTTTTCCGGTAGCGATTCCTCGATGACGGCGTAGATATTGTCGCTTGTAGGCGACTCCTCGCTTATCTTTTCCAGGTTCGCCTCGGCGAGGAGGTTCATGCAGTCGTCGTAGGCTGCGTCTTGAGGAGCAGCAGTCGTCGCTTTAGCCAGGGATGCTGGCGGGGGCCGCTCGGTTTTGGCGGGCGGCCCGGGTGGCCCGGGCGGCGGAGAGGTGGGTCGAGTGGCCACGGCAGCGATGCTCGTCGGCCGGCGGCCGTCCGCCTGGCGCATAGAGCCGAACGAATGGATGGCGGGCCGGTGGCTGGGCGCGGGGTCGCGCATGGACTGAGCTCTCGTCACCGGCCGTGGGCGGTCCGACTCACTTGCGCGCACCGGAATGGTCGCGCCCGGGATCTCGATCTCCTTCTGCGGGATCGGCTCGGAGATTTCGAGGTTGCGCAGAAGCTCTCTGTCCAGGACTTTGGTGGCCTTGAGCGGGTTGCGCGAGCCACGCGAGTTGCGTGGCAGGGAGTTGGCGCTGTAACGGGGCGGGCTCGCGGTCTCCCAGCCGCCGCGCACCATGGGGTAGAGCATCGAGGCTATCCTGTTGAGGGTACTGGCAGTGGGCTTGTCGCTGGAGCGACCGGCCGCGGGAAGCTGCTCGGGGGGCCGGAGCTCGCTCGTCGGGGCCGCCTCGGTGGGCACTTTGGGCGCGGCCCTCGTCGGTACCTTCAGCTCGAGAGTCGTGCACGTGGTGGCGGCCAGGATGGGGCTACTGATGAGCGGCCTCGCGCAGCTCCCGGCATTCGGCGGCGGCAGGGCCGGTGGTATCTTCGGTTCCTCCTTCTCCTCCTGGCTGGGAGGAGCTCTTGAGGCGGCGGCTGGACGCACCGCTCGCGGATTCGTCTTAATGGGGACGGTGTCGGCGCTGCTGGGGGCGAGCGGCTGCTTGGGCGGCAGGGGACTGATGCTGAATCCCTTGAACTGGCCGAAGAAGTTGTTGTTGAATCGCTCGTCGGGGTCGTTCTTGGCCAGAAGACTGACGCAGGCCGGGTCTTGGTGCTGCGTGCCCACGCTGGCCATACCTCCGTCCAGCGCGTCCAGGCCGGAGCGAGGCAGCGGGCTCGAGCGGTCAATCGTCTTGATGGCTGTTCCCGTTCGCTGCTGTCTCTGCTGGCGGCCCTCTTGCTGTCCACCAAAGCCGAAGCCTCGTGTAATCCTGTAAATTTATAAGTTCGGTTTTGTTCCTTTTCGTCGAAGCAAGGGAATGTGGAATTAATTAGTGAGTTGCCATTGCACGAAAGGTATTAAAGGAAATTGTATAACTAGAATTATTTTACTAGAGTGAGAGAAGCATTAGTTTGCTTTTTTCGTACAGAGAGTAGAGTAAAGTTAGTAGCACGAGTATTAAAAAGTAGGAAATCATGCAACAATCAGAGGTTCAATAGAACAAGACCGTACGCAAATTCATTTGATGAATTTGTTTTATTTTCATAAACAAAATGTGTTACAAAATACTTATTATTCTAATCTCACACTTTTTTGCACCCATGCATACTGGATAGAAGAACATATTGCACATTAAAGTACATAAAAATAAGTTAATTAGATTTAGTGCATAGTCATTATTTATTTTTTATTATCTACTAAATAAAAAATAAATACTTTTACGTAGGCCTAAATACTTTTATTCCATTCACTAATTAGCAGAATACCTCACCTTTAAGGCATGGATTTTGCCGAAAGTTTAACAGCTTTTCTTCGGCTACAGTATAAAGAAAGACAAAGGCTTAATTTTAAATTCTTAAACTTTCGAAAAACTGCAATTTGCATAACCTGCTATGCAGTTATGCTGCAGTTTTCATAAGAAAAAAAGAGAAGAGTACAAGAGATCTTTGCTTTATTTATCCATTAAGACAGTCTTTTTTGAGTTATGAACACATAATTGTATAAATAAAGTGGTTAAACCGAATATCAAAAATCTTTCGTTCAAAACTCAGACTTGTTCAACTTAATATAAAAACTAGCATGCAAAGTCTATTAAGCGTATTTCATTGTTTGAAATCTCTTCATGTTCCGTTTTATGACGACTGTGGTACTTTTTTCGAAGAAATTGCAATACCTTTGATAAACCAGAGCCTATTGAAATTGTAAGTCGTTGACTCTCTTTATACGTTGGCATATCCATTACTTAAAAGTGTAAACTAATTGATCGTGCAAAATAATATTTCTGTAAATCTTTAATAATGAATAAATTAACTACTCATGCACTTAAAAATAGACTAAATTCATGCTTGTTCACTAGAACAACATTTATTGGCTAACATTCAATTTCACATTGTTGCGACTTCATGCACTATTGATCGCGTTAAGGAATGGTTAAATTTTTTCAGTAATAAAATGCAAGTCACATCTTATATACTTGGATAATTAATTGTATACGTGCATATATTCTACAATAATTGCAACAATGACTGAAAATAGTAGTATAACATGATACTGTTATGTTAACGATAGTTTCTTAATTGTTTATCTTAATTCGAATCACAGGTCGTAAGCA
Source organism: Sycophila texana (assembly GCA_035582955.1). Lineage (NCBI taxonomy): Eukaryota > Metazoa > Arthropoda > Insecta > Hymenoptera > Eurytomidae > Sycophila > Sycophila texana. Next base: position 13,056 of record JAWWEN010024928.1, on the reverse strand, counting down.
CATTTGGCAATCTCACGGCATACATTAAGTACATTGCGTGTATTGACTATTATTAGAGTATCCTCTTTTATTGATTATATTAATCTTTGATCTAAGGCAGTGTATTTCACTTAAAAATACGTTACTTCTATACGCTCTACGTTTTTTGTATATAATTTTACTAAAGTTTCATTTCAGAAAATAGAAAAGAATAAGTAGAAAGAAATAATTAAATTTAATAATAGTTAAGTAGAAATGTAAAAGTTCGATATTTATTGTAAATGCAGAGATTCTTGTGATTTGTAGAATGTGGTACTCGTAATTAATACGGCTAAAAGTGGCTTCATTTGCCTAATAAGAAGAGGTCAATAATAGAATGGCAATGAGAGGGTAGGAAAATTGTCTACGATATTAATCATAGTCAATTATACGGTTTTGCAGATTGAGGGGGTACGGGTGGCGGGGGTGGTTTCTTATCGTAAGATGCCACAGCAGCGTTGTTTTCGACAAGGCCGGGTGGTGGGGGAGGCTTCTTGTGATAGAAGGGTGCCGGTTCGCGCTTGTCAGCGGCGATCGGAGGCGTGACGCTCGGGCTCTCGGCGAGATGGTGAAACTTGTAAGTGGTGTCGAGTGTGAGAGGTTTAAAATTCCGGGGCTGGAGTTGGTGGATATGTTCGGCCAAGCGAATAGCCAGTTCGGTCTTGAGAGGACTCGCCCGACGCGTCGGATCTCGCGCCACTGACGGAGCTTCCGACTCTTCGCCGGATATGCCCGAACGTCGTCGTTCGATCGCACTGCTGCAGCTTATCGCTTCAGGGTTCGTTGTCGATACGAGGTCGCGCTTCACGATACGCGGCCTGTCCCTCGCCACCCGATCGCTTATCGTCTCGAGTCGGCCTAGGCCCGCCTGCGATGCGGCCTTTGACGCGGACGAAGAACGTCGCGTTCCCAAGCAATCCAAACTGCATACGTACGTTGACATAGTCCCAGCACTCGTCTTCTTCCATTGCTTAGCTGTGCCACCATTCGTCCGCGTATACCAGATTCCGAAAGACACCAGCGCAATTGTTGGCACGATACCCAAAAATATTATGTACAGGCTCATTATGTACTCGCTCCGAGCTGTGGAAATAAATTTAAGATACGAGCGATTACAATTTATTTATACTGATAAGACTGTGAGAGAGAAAGTATAAAAAAAACAAGTGCTGGAATAGTGACCATTAGGATCTTCCGCGGGTCCGCTGTCCTCAGAGCCGCCCACTCCGGGTTCGGTGCAGTCCGGAGGCTGGTAACCTCGATTACAATGGCAGTGACCCAAGCTGTTGCAGACCCCGTTGCCACTGCAATTGTTTGGGCACGCCTTGCCTCCCGGAAACATTGTCCGGAGTTCCGCTACTGGCATGCACTTTTGCTTGACGCACATCTAGAATAACAAGGATTATGCATTCTACGGAGTGAAACTTTTTCAAATAAACTCTCGTTCTTTATTCACCTTTCCTGGAGCACATTTGGCACCGTCCGGAGCTAGTCCAGGATCAACCTGATTGAGGCCCAGGTCGACGATTGCCGAACGGCAAGCTATAATATTGCCTTTGCTGTTGATGAAAGAGTGACTGAGCGTAGCAACGGACTCCATACCAAATTCGAGTCTTTCATTGAGGTGTTTGCAGTGAAGCATTCCACATAGAATGTTCCTTGAAAAATATTAAAAGATGAGAAACGTGGATTTACAATTTACACACAAATGGAAAATGAAAATAAAATGTGTAATTGAGCGTAGAACGTACTGTTCGTGACATTTCATGTAGTTGTTTCCTGTTCGATTGTAGCCGCAATTGCCCGTCTTGTTGCCTTTGTTGTTCATTTGGTAGCACTGGGGGTCCGAAGAAGCTCCAGTGGGTCCCCAAAGGAGCTTGCACTGATCATTGTGAGTGCGGCAGTTACCTTGATAACAGTAAGCCTTGCCCATACTGCAGGTTTCACCGTCGATCTTGAAAACATCGGCCGGGCAGTACTCGCTTTGACCAGTGCAATACTCGGGCAAGTCGCACTCCTGCTCGGCGCTCCGGCATTCTGTGCCCGCAGATTTGGGCCGGCAGCTCTTGAGATCGCAGCACTCGCCGGTCGCGCAGCTCGCGTTCGCGTAGAGCATGCAGTTCGATGCATCACAGCAGGGATTGTCGCAATTTTGTGGAAGTCCGCAATCGCACTGCTCGCCCGGCTCTACAAATCCGTTACCGCATATCGGACTGTCAAACAGTCGCTGTGGCTTGTTACGCAAGCAATAGTCCATGCCGTGCTCGAAGGCCAGTGCCAGATAATCCAGTGAACAAGATGACCAGTGCGTTGGTCCGGAGGAGCCACTCGAAGGTGCCATTATACACCTAGTAACATTAAACGCCGAATTAGCCTTTTAAATTGAAAATTTTTAATTTCTTTTGCAATTTTTTAGATTTCTAGTTGCCCACCTTTCTTCTGGACAGTCACACTCGCTAGAGTCGTGCTCCATACCGAAATTGTGACCCATTTCGTGGGCCACTGTCGCCGCAACTAAACCTACAACGTTCGAATGGTCTACCGATACTCCACCTGAGAACTCGTAGGTGCATATAGGTCCTTTAAGCGCCTTTCCCACAACTCCTTCGTCAAAATGCATTTTTCTAAAAAGCAATAGAAGCAGTCAATACAATTTCGTTGCGGCTAATATTATGAAGAAGTTAAATTTTATTCAATAGAAAGTTACGTCAATAGCTGGGCGTTGTCATTGGGAATCGTTTTCACCAATCGTTCTCTGCGATACTGCAAAAAATTATTTAACGTCGTATCTCCATTGCTTAGCAGATGAATCTCGTCTGCGTCTGTCCACACTTCAACGCCAACTAAAGCGATGAATATATTTAGAGGTGTATACAACTGAAAATAAAAAACAAAACATCGTAGATATCAGTATAGATGTATTTCATAAAATATAATTTTTAACACTCCATTCAGTATTTGCGTACACATAGATTGGATATAATTTGAATAGTTATTATTTGTTATTATTTCAATTATTACAAAGCAGTTCTTGCAGACTCATAAAGAATATAATATTAATGGTATCATTATTGCCTAATGGCTGTGAGACACCATTTTTTACTTTACATTATTAATAATTATACGTTTTTAATGCGCCTACCATTAAAATAACACTAAAACCTAATCAAGTCAGAAATCATAAATGAAAGAATTCATCAACTTATGAAGTTTGTTGAATTAATGCTTTTAAGAAGTGGAAATTTACGCGCTTAATAATAGTTACGTTAAAACAATAATTAATTAGTATTTATTTAGTATTTATTCATCCGACGCTTATCACTTCCATAAATAGACCATTAGTTGTTGATCAAAATAGTAAATAAGATAAACAATGAAGAAATAAAAAGTAGGTTTTCAGAATAGCTTACAGCATTAATTATATTGACGATATCTTTGCAGTGATGATGGACTCTGGTTAAATTTTCTCCTAAAGCAGTGTATTCATTCTTATCGATGACAACTACCAGTTCAACATAGCGCGAACGTCGATTTGCATTGTAAGGCCCTCGAATGGATTCTGTCGCTCGTTTATGCTATTGAAAAAATATAAAATAGAAAAATATAAAATAAAATGGTTAATAGACTATTATAATTTTTAAAATAACTCACTCTATTTGCTTTTGCAACGTTACTCGACTTAGCTTGAAAATCTTTAGCGATGTCATGTGAAGTTCCCTTGTATCCTTAATGAAAAATAATGTTGAAATGAGATATTTTGTTTTTGATATAGTCATTTCGATACTAGTGCGAGAATGTGATTTTTAGCCTCGTATATGACGGTTGAAAAAAAAAAAGAAAAGAAAAGTTCAATAGATGCTAAAATCACCTCCTTGCTCACGTATCGAACAGTATTTTTCGATACAACGTGTGCAAGGCACGATTTCACGCAGCTGTTTTGAAGAAGGCTCGGAAGAAGGCGTGCGTAAAATCGTGTCCTCGCGCACGGCGTGTCGAAAATTTATAATGAATTCGTGGCTTTATGTTTGCTTACCGCAGGTGTTATTGGATACAAGGTCCGAATGTCTGTAGAGGTAGTGAGAAGCTTGCAGAGATTCCTCCTCAGGCTCGATGTGATGAAGCGCCTCGCCGTCGAAAATGACACCCTTGAGACCTCGACACGTCGACACCGCTGCCCAGGAGCCAGGTAGGCCCCTTATAGTTCCTTGATAGTGACATACTTCCTGTGAAACAAAGAATCGAATAATTTACAACGGCAACTCTTGATTAACAGGACTAATTACATCCCCTTGCTCCTAATCGTATAAAAAGATGAAGAAACTCACCACTTTTGAGGGTACGTGCGTCTTGTAGCCTCCTTGATGCTGATGTCGCTCTTTATAGCCTACGGGAATGAGATCAGTGTTCAGTCGGAGATCAAGGATGTGGCTCTCTCCATTTAGTTCAAGACCCACAGTCAGAAGATCGGTGTGTTCGGTATTCTGAAAAAAGCGTTTATTCATCATTTATTCCTTTCGATTGGCACTATTTTTTATTTTTTTTCTCATTCACAATGAACCGTTGAAGAAATAATTAGATTTGAAAAATATTTAATAGAAAAAAGTGTAGAAAAAAGGTGGGCATTTTGCTGTATACGAATCGGGAGGTCAGGCGAGGTACGGTCGGAGCCAGCATTGTTCGGGGCGCAACTTACAATAGCCTTTACGAACTGAGCGGCAAACATCTGCCACGAGCCGTCGGTTAACGTTGCACGTGCCCCTCTTTGTGGCAGCCGGCGGCCGGTTGCACCTTTTTTTTTATTTTAAACCTACTTCCTAAAAAGTTACCTACTCCAAATACGGAAATGCATCAGAAATGCGGAAATTCAGAAATGCGGAAACCAGAAATTATGTAATTATAAGCTATTAGATATTAATATTTTCTAAAGATTTAGCTCGGCAGTTTGTTTAATTTGAGGTAGTGTTCGAGCCAGCCAGAGAATCCCCCTATACGCATTCTCGCTCTCTGACGCATACCGCCTCTCCCTCGCACTCGTAGTACGTAGATATCTGCACGTGCATTGAACAGAATTATTTTTGGACTCATAGCTCTAGCATTATTTCAAATATAATTCGTTTGCGTTTTTCTAATACTTGCAACTGAGCTCTTCTATTAAAAAAAAAAAAAAAAAACGCTAAATATTAGCTACATATATGAAAGAAAAGGCCACTTACGCTTTCCCTGCTCGAGGAAATCTCCCGCTTGCTTCTGCCATGATAAAAGCGAGGCCGCACAACTTTGTGAGAGCTGAAATCCGACGACGGACCTGAAATCAAAGAACAAATTCTCTTTATCTTCCGATGCAAATTAATGAATAGAGTTACGCTAATTGATTTTTCTTTTTGCAAACGAATACTATATGCCTGCCACTTCACAGCCTCCATAAGAAATCTTTAAACAATTATCGTTGTACGTATAATTATAATTTTTAAGATGAATGATTGTGTCAATTTATAATAATCTAGAAATTTGGTATATTTTAAAATCAGTTAAAGCAAAACTATCTGAAAGTAGGAAAGAAATAATGAAATTGATGCAAATGAGGTGCATGCCGTTGCATAATGGTATACCTGAGACGCCAACGGGAGCAGCGCTGTAATTAAGCCTAAAATGATAGAAGGTCGGAATTATCTTAAAATTATGCGGGAGCTGGTCCGTTGACGATACTGACGACACTTAATGTGCTACTCCGAATGCAACTTAAGCCTTGTTCTTGACATTCTTGGTACTAGGAAATATTTCATTTTTATCTCAAGCTTATTTCACGTGCTTTCAATGTTCTCTTTTTATTTTTTCTTAATTATTATACAATTATTTCCTTCAACAGCGAGATCGTAAAAGCACTTGTTACATCAATTTTCAAAAGACATAAAGACATACGATTTTACGAGTACGTTTCCTCGGTTCAAGTAGTCATGCGAATCGATAATGCAAGCACTGAATATTCAGGCCTTGAGATATAGAGCAACCATTGCCGTGACTGACCGTTTGATGATTGCGCCAAAGTACGTGCTTAAATTATTTATTACATTTTTTTAACACAATTATCAATCGTTTACAGCAAATGAAAATCTATAAATCATATATAAAACGTTCTCTGCGAAGCTGAAATTTAAACATATAAATAATTATCATGAAATGTTCTTTAAAAAATTACAATAAATGATTATTCTAAATCAATAGTCTATTGTCTCAAATTGTCATTGCCTCTTTAAAATGATTCAAACATTATTTTCTCTACACCCGATGGTTTAACTTCGCCTCGGCGGCTCGCTATACCCTGCCTCTGCTTTCTACTGTACTAATTACAATGTTGGAATTGAGATAAAAATTGCTTTATAAACCAAGCTTGATAATATTTATTCCTAGCAACAACTTGACGTAAATTTGAAAAGAGAGGAAAAACAAATAGTTGCTCATAGTTATGCCACAGGGCAACATTCGTGTTCGCGTATTATCTCGTTGTTTTGACTTTCTCAGTCAGCCTCATACTCCCTTATGATGTATTGTAAAGGCAAATCTACGGACGGACTACGTAAAAAAATACGACGGCAACCAGATGTTTCTCCATTAGAAAAGGAATGCGGATGAAGTCGTGACGTATAAAACTTTATTTTATCTTTTTATCTGCCATTAACGTACGGATGTAGGAAAAGATTAAATTAAAAGTTTTTGCTCTTTGAGCAGCTCTGCATGAAGACTCAATGATTTTATTTTTTATCCTTTCATGACGCAAATGCCGCATCGTGTTAGCTAAAACGTAAAAAAAGTTTCCTAATTTTTTTACACGATTTGAGACATATGCACTAGTTGGACAAAACACTTTGCAAATTCGAATAGGAAAAAGTGTTTTTACAAATCCATTTTTAGGAAAAATTGAATGACCAATTATTACTACTTTATTATGTTTTACAATGGACGTTTTCATCATCCCTCACAATTCCCTAATAGCAACTGAATCCATTTATTAACTACTTAGAAGATAATGGAATTGCAAAATGTCAAAGATAGGCATTAGGTTTTCCCCAGAGATGAAACACTCATTCCTTAAAATATTCTCTCGTTTAATCATAATGTGAAAAGTTGATTAAAATACAGAAATTCGTGACACATTCGATTTACAAATTTTTCGCCACAAGTTCTCGGTATTGTGAAATAGTTTCTACTCAATTTCATTAAGCTCTCTAAGAACAAGCCAACTTCCCCCTACAATAGTTGCACAAGCACAATGTACTATTATATATATTGCTATTTTTACTCCATTTTCTCTTTAACTTTACTTTGTTACAGCCAAAAAATTTCATGCAAAATTCGATAGCCACAATAAATAATTATTAAAAGGTCGACAACACAACAACAATGACAGTTAATCGATTTAATGTGACTTATTCAAGCTGTAATCAGCAAGAGCAGAAGAGCAGCGTGCACGTAAGCTAAGGGATTAATGAGGGTTAAATATGAAGGTTTAACAATGGATTTTATGTGCGATTAACATCACAGACGCATGTTCATTTAAGAAATAGTTATAGAAATATCAACGAAGAGGAAAGATTAAGAGAAAAGAAGACCAAAATAAAACAATTAAAGTGTTAAAGTAAAAATACAATTAATTATATCATATTTTATATAAGGCAATAAATATATCCCGTACATTCGTTTCTTTTATACAGGTTTTGATATTTTGAATAATTTACATATGTTAGTACTTATAATGTAAATAAATAGGAGTATATATTTAGTTTAGACTGACATTTAAAACAAAATAAAAAAGATTTGTGCCATCATATGACAAGTATGTTTATACGTATTGTGTATATTATGTAAAATTTTATGAAAAAATAAGCTAATCTCATTTGAAAGAAAGACTAAATTGCTGCTACTGAATAGACTGAAAGGAATGGAGGTACCAAGCCTTAGCAGTACTGCCGTCGCTCGCTTTTACGAAGAGCGCTTTAAGGCTTATTAACCAATTAAGATCGATCGTCGCAGCACGCCCACAAAGAGGCAGAGAGAGTGAGAGACCAATCTTATAAAAAGAGTCGAGAAGAAAAGTTCTATTAAAAAAAAAAAAAAAAAAAAAAGTATCGAGAAAACATCCTGTCACAAATTTTTTTCATCTTCGCGAAACATCTCTTTGCGTAACGGAAAAAAAGAAGCTTCCCACACGAGAGCAGCTCTCAATGCTCACTTGCATCCGGCACAAGAACGTTATTGTTAAAGTCGCCCGGTATTGATGACATATGTATGAGCCACCTCCTGGGAACTGAGTCAACTCCTTAGCGAGTCTTCGTTCACCCACCTACACATAAATTCATCGAGTGAATATCATCCATCACTATATTATAGCTACTAAAGAAAACCAGAAAACCTGTCGTTATGAAAATGATTCATTTCGTAACAAATATTAATTATCGATTTAATACATTCTTAAGCAGCTGAATTCTAACTAATTACTTTGTCTACATTAAATGCGAGTTCATTAATATTACATTATTTAAGAATTTTCATACATTTTTACTCAATTGTTTAATTCATAAAATAATTTCGCAAACGCATGAAACCAATTTTTTGATTGTATTTAAATAAATTTGTTCAGTACAATTGCTTACATCAAACTGCATAATTTAAAATTTCGACATTGACGAGCTCGAAGGCAGTAGAGACTGCGACTGAATAATTTGTTGTGTACAAAAAATCATGAGAATTATAGTTTTATTGAAAGCGGCGCTTTTTCTGAACAAAGACCTATATAATGACTTATCTGAAGCTTGCTTCAAGACCGGGATAACGTATCTCTTTTAGCCGGTTTCTTCTATCGTCGAGTTTATATACATTACTTTAGCTTAAAGAATACGCTTTCTTTAGAACCTTCCTATACGAGCGAAAGATAAGGAGGAGACAAGAAAATAGAAGAGAACATTCATCTTTTATGACGTTTAACTTTTATTTTTATCCTGTAAAATTATATTTGCAAGATCAATCTTAAAAAGAAAATAATGGAAAATCGAGCAAGTATATAGAGGTGAACGTTCTTTATTATCTACTTCTTCTTTATATAAGTATTTTTTGCTCTCTCAGAGACTTGTTGATAAAGCGATTAAAATAAATGATTCTATAGATCATCGCCATCAGTTGCCTTATTGCAAATATACTATTTTAATAAATGACACGTGTAACGCTAATAAGCTATTAAATAAAATTACTAAGCAGGAGAGTGTTATTTGGCTTCATGGACTTAGTTCCTGCAATACTCAAAGAACGCAACGATAAGACAAACGAAAAAGAGGAAAAAGCAACAATTTATTACTTTACACTTTAAGAATGTACAGTGAAAGATGAGTAGCGAAAGGAAAGAGGAAAAAAAGAAAGAAAGGAGAGTTTACTAATATTTTCTCAATCAAAATTTTTTACTAATATTTTTTAATCAAATTTTGTATAGTTTTCGATGGTAAGACTAAACGTAAAGCCTACAGAATTGCTGATCTTTTTGCTTGCTTTTTTTGGTGGACTCTTTAAAGCTCAAGAAAGCTGAATTATTATCAAATAATAGAACAAGACAGAGAGAAAAATAACTTTTGTTATTAGAACTATTGCGTCATACGTTTTCAGAGTTGAAATCTAAATTTTATGTGATACTCTAAGAAAATTATATTAATTTAAAGTAAGAATGTTATATCAATTCCAAGAAAATTATATTAATTCCAAGTAAGAAAATTGTATTAATTTTTAAAACTTACCCAGTCAGGGCTTAAACACGAAAAGTTTTTAGCTACCAAATCGAAAACAAGTGAAAAGAGCGATAGTAAGAGTGCTTGAGGAAAGCTCGTTTGAGAGGAGCTGAATTTATTTTTAGCGACGCAGAGGTTAACGCATTTTAACTGCATCAACATATACGCACTGTTTTACCTTGTGCCTCTAGTTAGAAGAGGCTTTTGTTAAAACGATGAAAATTTTTTTTCGCACTATTATGTAAAATGTTTCCTAGATCCGTTTTTATAACTACCTGTGCAAAGTTTATGTGGTCAATTGATCAAACGCAAATCGATCTCGTTTATGTATTCATAACATTTTTGGAATATACTGCAAAATGACTGTTAGAAAAAAACTAAACATGAGACTATATTATACACAACCTAATCGGGTAACTTACTAATACTTACTTCGTGATGTTAAATCTTAGTAAAAATTAAAAAAAAATTTACTTGTTTTAAATAGGTAACTATTAATATTTACATAAATATTTTTTAAAGTATTTTCTAAAATTACTTATAATTCAAATTGAACTGTAAAGAAACAGATTTGCACTTATAATTAATGTTATATTTTATCGAATAACTGATTTTTAAAATAATATTTAATAAATCCTAAAGAAACCACCGCCCGCAATTACTACTTCTATCGTTTCGGTCGCCGACATTACAGACGACGTAGGTCGCAGTTAAAACTGTAGTCCATTGTTGGTGTGTCCGGGAATAGATTTAGATCTGGTTGCAGCTTTGAACGATACTACCGTGTGCAGTGGTTCTCACAATTTGTAGGGTTGGATATGATTTTAACTATTTTTAGAATACTACCAGCATCGACTGAAAACTAAAAATTGGTCGTTTATCAATTCATTTAGTGTTCTTTAATTCATGTAAAAAAATATAACTCTTCCGATTTATTAAAAACAAAAAAATTAATCAAACGGAATTTCATTTCTATATAAGTTTTTTTTTATAATATTTAAACGTTAGGTATACCTGTTTAATAAGTATGAAAAACTACTTCCTGAAAATAGAACCATCAGCATAAAACAAAAAGTGTATTTTTCCCATTATTGTACAAGACAAGTAATAAAAATTATCCCTGACTCACTAAAATTCGTATACTAGATTCTGAACTATACAGGTGTTAAACAACTCACATACAGACACGTCGCGAGAAAGAGCTTCAAAACGCGCTGTCAGCGTATTTTTATAAAACTTTTTTCTACAATTGCAAAGATTCTTAGAAGGAGGCAAAACCCATTGAATTTTCATATTAAACTTTTGGTTTTAAACTAAACTTCCTTAATAAAAGCTTTGATTCGTGATATTTTACAAGCACTGCAAGACAAAAGTCTCGCAAGTACCGGATGTAATTCAAGCGCAATTCAACAATTTATGTAATTGGCACCGATCGTTATAGTTGCAGTTTCCTTCTCGCGAATCGTTAGTCAAGTACTCAAGGAAATAATATAAAAAGTTACATATACAAGCAAAAAAGGATAACACTGTAAATGATTCCTGCAAGAATTTTACACATGGATATTTAAACTCGAAAGCTTAAGTCAAAAATTGCTTGCTGATTACTTTTTTACTAAAATTATTGTTCTTAAATTGGAGAATGGCAACATTGATTACATGACAATTTCGATATTTATATGTTTTTTTAAGTATTTTTTCTTTTTAAAATTCTTTTCTCCATAGTTTTCTTTCGCCGGTTGCATATTTTTACGCGACTAAGGAATTTTTTTGTAAACAGCCTTCGCTACATGAATATTTAAGGATTCCAATCAACCGAATTGTTTGGATTACGGAGAAAATGATGCTACTACATGTTCGAATGAATCGGCCGATTTCGTTGAATTAGCAGAGGCTAACATTTCCGAAGTTAAAGTTAAGTTCTGAATCTTTTACCTAACACCAAATAAACTATTAAAAAAACTCGAAAAAATAATTAATAAGATTAAATAAACTTTACTGTATATATCTAGGGTGCGATTTACCTTAAGGATTTTCAGATGAAATATTAATAATAATAAATATTATTAAAAATTAAATAAAGTATTCTGGCACAAGGAATTTACCGTTGTTGGTTTTTTTTAAATATAAATTAATTGACTATTCTATAAAAGAATTCAATTGCCTGTATTGGCACTCTGTTTTCTCATATTACAGATATGAATTGAATTAAAAAATTTTGTTCTTTTGTTGCATCGTTAGATTTAATGATTTTTCATTTCTTTTATTGCATCGTTAGATTTTAAAGGGTTATTTAAATGAATTTTGAAATAAATTAATATTATTAAAGAAGTGTAATTTAAAAAAAAAATTGTCGATACCTGTAATAAATACGGCCAAAGTTTTCGCAGCACACTTAATGCGAATATAATATTTCAAAAGGAGGAACACGCCTACTAACTTCCGGGCCACGTTCAGTGAATCCTGTCAGACCGGAAATTTTCTGCCTCTCTTTTCATTCCACAGAATGATTCCCGAGTTGCCGAATAAATCAACGCGATGATCGCTAGGCTGTTTGAGGCACATTGACTGCTAGCCAGAATGTGCCGCTTTCGGTGCCCGATAACAAACTCTCTTCCGGTTCTCGAAGCTACTGTCGTTCACATTTTTCTGCTCTTCATTCACAATTATAAATTAGAATATCTTTTTAAATTGAACTGTGCTTGAAACTTTTAAAATAAAGAACACCCTGTTTAATTTTAGGACGAAGTGGAACACGGGCTTTGTCAAAAAGTAAACTGAAATGATTTCAATATATAGTGGTGCAATTATAAGGAAAAAGTTCTTTTTTTCAAATGCATTATTTTTGAATATATTATTAACAGATTACTTTACTTTTCAAAGCAAATGAAACTTACTTTTATTTTACTTAATCCTATTTTTACTTAATCCTATCCTATTATCACAATGAAAATATATGTTTTACATACAGGAAATAAAGTAGTCCATATCTACTCATATTGAACGTTCATATTGAACAACCATATTATCCTTTTTACAGAGGTTCGGATAATTTACTTTCAAATGGAATTGGTAAAGTATGATGCTTAAAGGAAATGAGCACGGTATGACACTGAAATTAGCAGAAGATTCGATAGCAGCCAATTCGATTTTCATGATGAAATCATCACGTTCCCCACCAAAAATTTTTTTGCATGAGTTACCTTATCGATATTTAAAGGAGCCCTGAAAATTACAAAGCTCTAGGCAATTTCTTTGGGGTTTTTTCGAATCG